>LGRX02008594.1:0-33088 GCA_001247695.2 Cymbomonas tetramitiformis
TGGCACGCCCCGCATACTGCGTATCACTTCGTGGCACGCCCCGCGTACTGCCTATCACTTCGTGGCACGCCCCGCGTACTGCGTAGCACTTCGTGACACGCCCCGCGTACTGCGTAGCACTTCGTGGCACGCCCCGCGTACTGCGTATCACTTCGTGGCACGCCCCGCGTACTGCGTATCACTTCGTGGCACGCCCCGCATACTGCGTATCACTTCGTGGCACGCCCCGAATACTGCGTAGCACTTCGTGGCACGCCCCGCATACTGCGTATCACTTCGCGGCACGCCCCGCATACTGCGTAGCACTTCGTGGCACGCCCCGCGTACTGCCTATCACTTCGTGGCACGCCCCGCGTACTGCCTATCACTTCGTGGCACGCCCCGCATACTGCGTATCACTTCGTGGCACGCCCCGCGTACTGCGTATCACTTCGTGGCACGCCCCGCGTACTGCGTATCACTTCATTACTCACAAAGGTTATTATCAGAATAGCTGGGATGCGACATGACCAGTAGAAAGCGTTGCCTGCGTATCACGGGGTCGCAGCTAACCCTCCACGTTATGAGAGCGACGAGGAACACAAATGGTGCGCAGACTTTGAGAGCGCGAGAGGTCCGTCTCGCGCCTGCATACATCCTCATTCTCGGAAACAAACAAAAATACAGAACTGCCACGATGGCGGGGTCACGACGAGTGCGGGCCGCGGTTAGAGAGAAGGTGAAAGTGGCAGGCGAGTACCGAGGTGTGGATGCGGGCCTGGCGGGCAGCCTCGGCGTTGCACAGGAGCTCCCACAGCGCACGTTCCACTATGGCACGTAGCCCGTACCGCTTCGAGCAAAACTGAATGAGGAACTCGGACATTCGGACACCTTTCGGGGCGCTATCAGCCGACCATGCTTCGATAAGGACCGCGTTGTTCAGACGGATGTCGTACCGGCCGCCACTCTCCGCCGTAAACCAAAGCTCCAGCTCGCCCGTGTCATGCTGGTAGCGGCTATCGTAGATTTCTTCGATAATCTGGGAGTAGCCGATTTCAAAGAGTGAGGCAGTTCCAAGGAAATACCATGCCTCAGACGCCGACCGCGGATTTCGCGGCGCGTGTGTATCAATTTCGTGGCAGCTTTACAATCAGGGAGAATTGTGAGAAGTGCTGCATCCCAGGAGGACGAAGAGCGGGCGGAGATGGCTCCACATCAAGTCTCGAATTGGCGAAGGGAGCTTGCAATCAGCGAGACTATGCAGAGCTTAGAGGCAGTCAGATAAAAGCTATGTACCGTCCATGTCCAACCGTCAAGTGACCCTAAGATGTTCCTCTCCGACATGTTCACAACGCAACACGTTTCGAACTATGCGAAGGACGGCAGAGCGCGCGCGTATGCCACGTGTGCGCTGCCGGCTCGAGCCATACGCTCGCGTGGCATCTCGAAACGGATCCAGGGTCAGGAAAAAGGGACTTTGATGATGCGAGGAATAACGAGAACAGGAAGCTCAGATACTGATCCAAAGTTCGAGGTGATGGCACGAAGAAGGATGAATCCTACTTTCTCAGAGGACTAAATTGTATCGACGTAGTTTACTACCGCTAAGAGTACGTGACAGGTCACAAGTGCGCGCAAAATTTACTCGATACCAAGAAATATGATAAATTGGACGGGTTCGCTGCGCTTTGCAGTCGGCCGACGAGGTTCCTCCGCGAGCAGTAAGAACGATGCGATTCGGCCGAAAAAGTCATGCACACGGAGAGCACTACTCGTGAAATGAGAGAATATTCCGTCCACCTTTAGAAGCCACGAAATGTGATGTTGCTTGGCGGAGTTTGCGCTGTCCAATAGCAACCCGCGTGCCACACCCTGCAAAAGCGAAAGATACTAAGTCCACACAACCCCAAGACCGGACCAGGGCGATAAGGCATTAATAAAACGGCGTGCAGAACCTTAAAGTTTAAGCAGTGTATAGCATGCCAAGAAAGGTCGCAAGGCCAGCACAAGGACGGCAGAAGAAAGCCGTTTTTTCGAAGGAAAACGAGACCACACCGGATAGCGTTTTTTAATGGCTTCCAAAAGCTTGGGGGGTGGTGCTGGGCTTTGGGGACCTGTTAAAAAATGCACACACAGTTCATTAGCCGCACATATCCAAAGAAAATTCACCCTAAGTCGTGACTGGAATTGAAAGCCGGATATCACGGGCTGAATACAGCTGGAATGGCGACAGGCTCCCCCGACAACAGCAATCATCGCTGGCGGCACTATCTAAGGTAAAACATATCGAGATATGCGTAGAAATAGTTGAGGACCTTCAGCAACTTTGTCTAAAGGAACTCAGTGGGCGGGTGCTACCAGGCTCCGACTTGGAATGGGAGCGCGGGGTGCGGCTCCCGGGTGTAGTGGCGCTGCCCATCAAACAACCGTGCGGCGTCTACGAAAGGACACCTGGTTTCAACAATGACGACTTCGCCAGCAAAATATTCTCAATAAATAAAATTAAGACGTCCGGTGGTACGTCTCGAGTCTACAAGTTCGCGAAGTCCGAAATGAGCTCACAACTCGCAACGGAACGAGAAGCATCTTGTAGATCATTTTCTCCTTCGCTTGATCGTCGATGCTTCCAGTTCCACGAGTCTTCAACGCGATGTCGTGTGTGTTTTCTGGTCTCGTTCAGCACCTCTCGCGTTTCAAGAACTACAGAAGTGACACTGTGTCACTGTTGATCGCCGACTTTCCTTCCGTCATCAGTGATGACCGTCATTCAGGAGACGGATCGCGATCGTCTGATCTCACTCCCCGGATCGAGGAAATGAAGGATCGCGAAGTGGCTGTTCACCTCCAGCCTCGAAGTCCAAGTGTCGCAGAGTGTCGCTCTTAAGTCGGAAATTGGTGAAAATGCTTCACTTTTCCTAATACTCGTGAAGGTATCGACTGATTAGACTGATTGATTAATTCAGTCAGTGACATGAGCGACAAAAACCAAATCAGTTCATGTCACCGACTGAATACGATGTCACCAACCGAATACCAATTAATTCAGAAAACTCTCTCACCTCGCCCATCACATATATAAATAATAATTTATTGCGGTGGGGGGCGACGTATATTAATATTACCGCCAGAAGTTAAGGATATATAATTATATATATGATTTATGGTATATATAATTTATATAACATATTTGCTTGAAATTTCTTGGCGCTTCTATGATGGGAGGGGTGGGAGGGTGGGGGGTATTGGGGGAGGGGAGCCAGGAGGGGGCAGCGGTGGCCCACCTCCCCCCTCCCAGCCCCCACCTCCCCTACGCTCACCTCATTGAACCCCACACAAACGCTTCCCCACTTCCCCACTACCCCAAGAACCCCCCCCACACCTCCCCCACCCCCCACCCCCTCTTTATCGCGAAGCGCCAAGAAATTTCAAGCAAATATGTTATATAAATTATATATACCATAAATCATATATATAATTATATATCCTTAACTTCTGGCGGTAATATTAATATACGTCGCCCCCCACCGCAATAAATTATTATTTATATATGTGATGGGCGAGGTGAGAGAGTTTTCTGAATTAATTGGTATTCGGTTGGTGACATCGTATTCAGTCGGTGACATGAACTGATTTGGTTTTTGTCGCTCATGTCACTGACTGAATTAATCAATCAGTCTAATCAGTCGATACCTTCACGAGTATCTTTTCCTACCTGCTGACGATTGCTGCGTCTTTCTTCTCCGTTTCCTAACGCAAGTTTTCTTCTTACAATCATGAGTTTCTATAACGCTACTAGTTCTGATTTGCGGAGGGCGACCCGCGCCTCCCGCAGCGCACGGCCCCGTCAGCTTGATGAGAATTCCGTGCCCAACGTGTCGCCCGCGTTGAATGCAGCCACCTCGTCTCCGCGGGTCTCCCCTCCGCGGGAGGAGCCCGCAATTTTTCGCTCGTTGGGTCTTAATGATTCTGAAGACGGTGACGAGGTGGTCGACGCGGGGGAAAGGTGGTCCCGAGAGAATGCTGAAACGCCGGAGTCGCCGTCCGGACCGTCCTTGTTGCAAGAATTGTCGTTTTGTGACCAAGCTGCCCCTGGACGCGCTGACTCTCCTCCTCCGGCAAGAAATGTGCTGCAGAGAACGTCCTTGGCGGAGGATGTTGCGGGGGGGGGCAGCCTCCCTCTCCGTCCGCAGGCGTCCCGCGATGAAGTCCACCAGGTGACGGAGGAGAGGCCGACTATCCCTGACTTGACGGTGAACGCCTTTACTGGGCTGAACTTCTTCGTGTTGCCTGGCAAGGAACTACTTTTGAACCCCTCTATCTTCAAGTCCGAGCACCTACGGAAAATCTGTGCCAAGGTCCCCGGTCTGGAGGTGACGAACAACCAGTCCAGAGCCACTATGGTGAGGAATTTGGAGAGCTTCCGCGAGGTGCTGGAGAGGTCACGTACGCCCCCGACGGGGGATATGGCTACACCTGTGACTTTGACCCCGCGTGCTGATTTGAACGCGGGGGGGCCGGTCCCCCCGCCAATGGGGGACGCCCCGACCGACTTGGTGTCCCGGGAATCGGGACAGCAAACACCTCCCGTTGTCCCTGTTACCGAGGGCACGGGCCCCCGGCGGCCCCCGTCCCCGTTGCACGTCCGGCCGGGAGCCGCGCAGACCCCGACGTACCCGCCGGGGTTCGGCCCGCACACGGACCCGAATGCGGAGCAAGGACTTTTCTCTGGTCTCAATCCCCCCGCAAGCCAAGCACAAGAACCTCTGCAACCAGCCCAGGTAGCTAGCCCGAGCGCTCCTGCTTGACCTCTCCTTTCCTTTAGAAATTTGAATTCACTTCGGTTAATTTTGCTAGGGCCTTCTTCTTCCCTGTAGCTTGAAAAAACTTAATCAGCCGCTGTTCAACCCGTTTTCACTAATTAGGAATTCTTCCCCTCCTTTAGAATAGTCCGGTCCCCGTCCTAGTCCCAAAGAGTAATTAGTTAGGGCCCTTGCAGTAATCTAGGAGCGCAGTACCCGTGCTTGTGGGCGCTTCCTAGGTGGTAAAATTTATGGTTCTTGTGAACTTTTATGCTTGCTGTTTGTAGCCTGCCAATTTAAAAGTTTTGACTTGCTTTGAAAGTTTGAATTTGAAAATGTTGCTTGTGTCCCGTGGGGACAACAAGAACTTTGTTATCCTCACACTGAGTGAGGCTCTTCTTGGAAGAGTATTTACCCCGTGGGGGTTTTGTTGTTTGAAATCCTCAATCTGTGAGGTGTCTCCTCTTGGAGGGACGGTGTACCCCGTGGGGGTTGTTTATGTGGACAATTGGTTTCCAAAATATCTGGTCGGATGTAAGCTCCTGGTTATAGGCCTTCCTGACACAAAATTGGTTGATATTACAGGCTCGGGAGGCCGATGAGGAAGTTGTACTCACAAGAACACTGACTGCCCCAACGGTGGGAGACGATTGTGCTATTTGCTTAGCCAGCCTGCTGGGGGAAATGCCATGTGTTTCAACTGCATGCAATCACCACTATCATGTAGCCTGTTTCGATGGCCTGGATGAGATGTATCATTTGACCAGCCTAGTCCAGCCGGCAGCAATCCATGTTGTATTCACCATGACGTATAGGAAAGTGGTCAGATGTCCGTTGTGTAGATCCGTTCTGATTGTGGATGAACTCCCATATGGGGAGGACAGATTCACATATCGGTGGTAGACATAGGTGTACTGTATGATTATGATGAGGGCAAGTTTGCATGAGAGTTGTAATTTCCTAATTGTGGCATGGTTTCAAATGATTTGGCATTAATTGTTGTGATTAGGATAGAAATTGTTTGCTGTGATTATGATGAAAAATGATTGCTGTAATTGAGATGCATGCTATTTGAAAATATGAGTTTGTTATATATTACAGAATTTGAATTATAACTGTAGGGACTGCTGAAAATATGATTGAATATTTGCTGTTACCATGATGATGTAATAATTGCTCTAATTATGACAAAATTTGCTGTGATGTTGGACAATAATTACTGCATTTATGATGACTATGATTGCTTTGTGCTATGAGAGGATAGGTATGGAAATTTTCTTTGATCCGATCGATGAAAGAGTGCATGCTCATGACAAGCTGAAGTTGAAAATAATGATTAGGGAGGGTGATGTGATGGCCTCAGATTATGACCCCTTATGATTATTGCATTACGTGCATTATCAGAGTGGGGGCGAGAAGATGCTACTGTTGTAACACATTATTATGCATGTTTGTATCGAGGCAAAGGACGATATGTGAGTGTTTCCTCAACCTCAAGTAAATGAAGATGGATGGTGGCATGAGGGAGCAGGCTCCCTTGGGATTGGCATCATCGGTGACGCCGGGATTCGACATTCAGGCGTACGTGGACTCGGTACTCCAAAGATCCATGCAAGAGGAGACCAAGGGGGTCTCCAACTGGTTGAAAGCCCACCGATTGAGAAGCGAGCTATTGGACTGGTGCCTGACCCCGGGGAAGGCGGTGCCGGAGATACCGAAGCTGATGCGAAAGGTGGCAGCTGCCTTTGGTTTGCCGGGAGCCAGTTCGAGGGAGCCGGAGACTCCTCAGTCCTTGTATTCCCTTGCCACTCTCATCGAGAGGGAGTTGGCAGGAGGTACTAGGGATGCGTCCTTGCCGGACAATCACATTGCCCTGTTTGCACATCAACAAATAAGGGCTACAGTTCCAGAGTGCGAGAAAGATGATGCGCACGAGACAGAACTGCAGATGTTCATAAAAACTCAATCCAAGAAGGCCTCGTTATCAGGAGCCACTAAGCATGTTACTGCAAAACCGGGAGCCCCGGCAGATGGTAATGCCAAATGCCCGAAATGCCAGGGGTCACATATGCTGCGGGACTGCAAGTCCCCTTATGCGTTGAACAAGGATGGATCCATCAATGTGACTTGGGTGGACAAACGAAATAAGAATGACAATAGGAATAACCAGAACCAGTTGCCTCAGTTGCGACCACCTCCTCAGATGGAGCCTGTTTAGGAACCGTCAAAGTTGCCAGAATGCTGGTTTGTATAATATGTATATAGTGTATCAATATTTGGGAGCGGGCCAGGATGCCTGTCTTACCGTGTAACATCAGATTCCAGGTTTAAATACCAAATTGAAATGCATTGTTGCATGTGAAATGGATTTACTTGATAAGTTAATTTTGCATTTTTGTGAATTTGCTCTACGTTAGATTTCGAAATTTCGATTTGGCTGATTTTGCTCTGCGTTTAAATTTCAGATTTCAGTCTTCAGGATGCTGGTTTCGAATTTGAAAATTTTGTTTTTTGCTCTACGTTAGATTTTGGTATGACAGTTAAGTATCGAATGGAAATGCGTTGTTCTTGTGGAATTAATTTACTTGGAAAATTGATTTGCATTTTTGTGAATTTGCTCTACGTTAGATTTCGAAACTATGATTTGGCTGATTTTGCTCTACGTTAGATTTCAGATTTCAGTCTTCGGGATGCTGATTTTTCGAATTTTGGATTTGTTTTTTTGCTCTACGTTAGATTTCGTGGGTCAGCTTCGGAACACTGGATTTCGGACTTTAGGATGCATATCTCAAATTGGAGTGCTTCGCGAATGCAGGCAATTAATGCCAATTATCTTGCCTGCACGGACCACCTGGTGCCCGTCCGTCATAGAAGCCTCCCTTTAACATGGGGATGCTGGACGGTTAGAGTACTGACCGCAACGGGTGGGTTACTCTACACGAGTAGCACACCGGAAGTGGCCAGGCTCGAAAATCGTCCATCCCTTTCCACAAGATTGGGGCCCGGTAGAGACCGGGGTGCGATTTTCGAGGAGCAATTCTCCTGAAAGGAAGAGTGCTCTGGTTGTTGTCTCGAACAGGGTCACGAGCCAAACTCAGCCCCACGAAAGGGAGTGCTTTTCTTCGATGGTGCATGCCGCTTTAACGCGTCGCCGGATTTGAGGCAAGCCTCGTTCGGGGTAGCACTCTGCTCAGAACAAGGTCAACAGTGGACCCGGGACTACGGGCGCCTTGGATCCAAGACGAATAATTATGCAGAATTCGTGGGTGCCGTAATTGCAATCCAAAGAGCAATAGAATGGAACTTAACCACAGCAACAATTGTTAGGGACTCGGAGCTGGTGGTGTCAGCATTCTCGGGCTCCCGTAACGTTATCGCAAAAGACTTGGAGAGACTACTTATCGTTGGGAAAGCTCACATGGCGGCCTTGCGCCCGGATTGCGTTTTCAATTTCAAGCATGTGGCACGGGACCACAATAAGCTGGCTGACAGCCTGGCCAACTTCGCACTGGATTCTGGCATGCCGGCAACGACAAGTGTGAGAGACCCGCTTGCATTTATTACCATGGCGGTTAAGGACTTCGACAGTGCCCGGGAAGTGATGGAGAGGCAACAGTCCTTAGGGCCACGTGAGGCCCAAGGGCAGCAGGACACCTTGGCCCCTTCGGTAATTGATGCTCTCAGCGGTATTTTGGTCCCGGACCCCCTTTCCGCACCAGCTAGGGATCCGGGGGAGTTCCGGGTGGGAACTATCCATGAATGTACACAGTTCTGGGACACGGTGGTAACATCATCAGAGATGGGATTGCTAGTCAAAGAATGGGCAAAGAATGGAGTCTCCATCTCGGATTTCTTCCAACATTTTCCAGGCACTTACGAAGGGGCTTGCGTTTCGACTCAAGAACACCCCCGAAGATGCAGTTCAAGAATCATGCGATACCGGATCATTTGACCCCCTGGATCTCTGGGAAGATACAGGACGAGCTCAAGTGGGGAGCGATAAGAGTCTGGGGCAAAGAAGGGGAGTGCTCTCCCCCGCATCTTGTTATGCCAGTAGGGGTGGACGGTGGAGCCAGCCAAACCAAGGAAGATCAACGATGCAAGATTCCTTAACCTTTGGTGTAAGGATATTCCGTTTACTTACGAGTCGGTGACAATGCTTCCACAAATCTTAGAGGTGGGGGATCCGGCATTTATTATGGACCAAGCGAACGGATTCTTCCATGTGAGGCTTACAGAAGAGTCGCAACAGTACATGGGTTTCCTGTGGGAGGGCGTTTATTACGTCTATACAGTTCTCAATTTTGGATGGAAGCTAGCGCCGGTCATTTATAGCGCCTTTGCGGGGGAATTCGCGGGATTCATCCGGCGGCTGGGGATACCATATTTATACTACATTGATGATAATGCCGGTGGACCGGCCCCAGTGGGAGCTTCAACTCTTACGAAACAGGAAAGAGCCGAAATCTCGGTGTTCGTTGTCTCGTCATGCATGACGGCGGCAGGATATTTTATTCATCTGGAGAAGACGGAGTTCATTCCGTCCTTGACCATCATCACCTGGCTAGGCATTGGCGTTGACCTTACGAAGCAGGAATTCTTCATCCCGCAGAAAAAATGGGAGAAGTTCTTGAGCCTGGCAACGGACCTGCGAGCTTCGTCAAATATTTCGACCAGGGACCTGGAGAGAGTGGCAGGAAAGTTGGTTTCAATGTCAATTGCAGCCCCAGGCATCCTTATTGCATGCTGTATGCCTTTCTGGCAAAAAGGCACGAATTCTGCAGAAAATGTTTTTTCCTGAACAGTAAGCAGATGAGACATTTCAAACTCTACTTTAAGAGTCAACTCTTCCAGCCGTCGTTGATTAAGGTGTCCGCATTTAGAAAGCAGGCCCACTGCTCGATACTCGTGGATACAAACGACGATTGTACAAAAGTCACGGCATCAATCAGAGCAGGGGAATTCCAAGATGAAATTTCGTGTTATCGAGATTTGAGAACCTGCTCGTCGGTGGATCAATCAATTTTGATTTCAGAAGCCTTGTTCGAAATCCCAGTAAAACGGGTCCCGCAACGCTGGGACATAATCTTGGATAAAAATATCTGGGATTCATCGAGAGTCCTCTCGTCTAACCTGGGCACGAAGGCATCCAAGGACTTGGCAGAAAAACTCTATAGATTTGTCGCGGATAACAACTTGGAGCTGAAGGTGGTTTCCCTTTCAAGGGGACCTGATGGAGCTATTGTAGTCCCGGATGAAGAGTCTCATTATTCATTAATGCCACGGTTCTCTCCTCTGTTGAACATGATGTTTGGACGGCACAACATCGACTGCTTCGCAACAACGGCTAATGTTCGGGGATGTCCCAAAATGCGATTTTGCTCAAGGCTGCCAGAGAAAGAAGCTTGTGGCACCAATGTCTTTGCCTATCCACTAGCGGGACTAAACTGTTATGCTAATCCGCCTTTTGCATAAATGGGACCGTTCCTGATGTATCTAAGAGAACAGAAAGCGTCAGTCTCTGTGGTTGCTCCACAGTGGGATGGTTTCTCTCCAGATGGGTTCTGGTGGACTGCGTACAATAAACTGTGCAAACAAAAGTTCAGAATCGCTGAAGCAGGAGAGGTCTGTTTCCAACAACTTAGAAATGGAAGATGGTTAGAGGCAGGCCCACTCCCGTGGGCAGTCTGGATTTTTAGATTCGATTTCTCTTAAGAATACTTCGTATTTCAGAAACACACAATTCATGTGATATATTAATAGCCTCCCAGAGTAATCCGTTTACCTTGGAAAATAAATTGTTGTGAACACCTGTAACTTTCGGGGAAGGGGAACATTTTTGAGGTTGACAGGGTGGTGGCAAGAGCCTGTTGAGAAAAGCCCCTGACTGGGCCGCCATACAGCTAAGAACGAAGGAGCTTCAGGAAGCAAGGGCCCGGGATGTGTACCAATCGGCCAAACTCTGGAATTTGCGGGCCCTCGGGGAATTCCTGGCTTGCATGACCCCACCAGAATCATTGGATTCGTGTACAGCACAACACATCTTATGGTATCTTATTTACTTGGAACAGTTCGGTAAGACTAACGTGCATTCGGCCACGTGCCCTCAACTGGGAAGATGTAGTTGCCCAGTCAGGCAAGCCGCAAGTTCGGTGAATTCCCTTATCGGCAGACTCTCTAGTGCCTTCCAGGATTTCGGAAGGAGTGGGTCGGACAACCCGTGCACGGGTAGAGTGGTTAAGGTCTATGAAACAATGACCAGGAACGAACAATTGCAAGCAAGAATCGCCCCAAATCAGGCAACACCACTTTTCAGTTGTACGATCGACAAGCTAGTGAAGATTCACATGAACGCAGAGGCAGCTGGTTTTGCCTCGACACAAGATTGGATACTTTTGTTCACCACTCTTAGATGTAAGGCAATGATCCTGATGGACCTATACGCTCTGAAGAGACCGGCGGAGCTGGGCGCCACAAGGGTGGAAGGGATCATAAGATTTCCTGATAACTCCGGTTTTCTCTTCAACTACCAGTGGGGGAAGACACTCCGTTCGGGCGATGAACACGTTTTCGGAATCAAAAGACTCCCTGATAAATCTAAATGCCCCATCTCGGCGTTGGAAGACTACCTTCAAGTGATGAAGATTTTGGGTCTGAACCTTGCACAAGGATTCTTGTTCAGACCAGTCAGGTCTGGCAAAGTGGAGAATAGTCCAATTTCCAGGAAGCAGATGAATTCAGACCTCAAATGCTGGTTGCAAAAAGCAGGGCTGTTCAATGGGGAAACATTCTTCAGCATTCGGACAGCGGGAGCAATTGAACTTTTCCTTGAAGGAGCCGACCTGCAACAGGTTATGGGACAGGCGTATTGGAAAACAGAGAGGATTGCTAGACATTATATGAAAGTGTGGCAAGTCTTGGGAATGTCATCCTCAAGGCAGATAGAGAAAGTCTCGACGAAAGAATACATGGAGCTGAATGCGGCACAATCATTCGTGCGGGTATTTGTATGAGTAATTTGATTATTAATTTCTGTTGGCTCGAGTTTGAGAGTTGGGGTGAAAAGGCGTCAAGAGGCGGGGGTTGTGAGTGTTGGCGGAGAGGCGACGCTGGAGTGGTGCCTTGTTGCTTCGCCTTACTTTCCGCTCTTTTTCTCGCCATTCCTACCCAACGGGAGCGGATCGGACAAGGTGACTGGGCGGTCATCCGATTTACGGGGAATCCGCAGGATCAACAGTATCACTGTTGATCGCCGACTTTCCTTCCGTCATCAGTGATGACCGTCATTCAGGAGACGGATCGTCTGATCTCACTCCCCGGATCGAGGAAATGAAGGATCACGAAGTGGCCGTTCACCTCCAGCTTCGAAGTCCAAGTGTCGCAGAGTGTCGCTCTTAAGTCGGAAATTGGTGAAAATGCTTCACTTTTCCTACCTGCTGACGATTGCTGCGTCTTTCTTCTTCGTTTCCTAACGCAATTTTTCTTCCCTGCCCGCCCACCCTTAAAAATGGGTTCTCCAACTCAGGCTCCGATCTGACGCTGGAGTGCTGCCTTGCTGCTTCGCCTTACTTTCCGCTCTTTTTCTCGCCATTCCTACCCAACGGGAGCGGATCGGACAAGGTGACTGGGCGGTCATCCGATTTACGGGGAATCCGCAGGATCAACAGTATCACTGTAAGTCTCGTCTCTGGTAGAAGTCAGAGCCTCCGGACGCGGCGATTTTCTCCTTTTTTTTCTGGTAGTCCGGAGGTTACGAGCTCGGAGCTGCCCTAGCTCTTCATAGTAGATAGTTCAACCGGGACAACATCAACACTTCAACTTCATATCATAATCATTGCTGCTATCCGTCGAGAATGCAGAAAAGAGAAACAGAATGAGAATCGCGCGATCGGAAGCTCGTAACCTCTGGCTTGCGAGAGTAGCGGAGGCCGGAGGGTGACCCCCGCGCCGGCCCCGCCCCTCGTCTGCCCATACTTGATACTAGTGAGAGCTTTCGTTCGACTTGAGAAGAGTCGAACACTCGCGTGAGGCGCCCCACCATGTTAAGATGGATCACATTTTGGCCTAAAAATCCATCAGCCAATGGGATTCTCGGGGGTTTCTATATAATTTTAAGTATAAAGGGCTCGTCGAGGGCTATATTTGGCCGGTTGGCGCTTACTTTTTCGATTTGGCCTATGAACGCGAAGCGGATACTGGCGGGATTGTCACTACGACTAGTCCGTACAGTCTAGTGTCATTCCGGTATGTCATCTTCAGTGGTCAGCCTGTGTCACTCAGCTCGGGTATATACGAGTGTATATTTGTCTTTGCGACGACCTGGGGGTCGGCGATGCGCCGGTAGTTCGTTACGTCCAAATTCAGTCTCAACGCAGATTTCGACCACTAGACCCTTGCCTAGTATCTCTAGGGCAAGAAAAATTGTGCCACAGGCCCCTCCAGTGCGCACTGAAGTTCATTATAGTCATGCGCCTACCCCCTACTGCACCTCCCGATACGGCTCTGGAGAGGAACGCAATTTTGAGGAGTTTGATGATAGTGAAGAGGAGGATGAATCGGAGTACCCACTTGGGTATTACGACGATTCATCCAGCGACGATTGTCGTGAGGCAGAAGATGAGGAGCGACATGGCCACTTCGGCAACTCCGCATTTTTCGACTGCACGATTGGAACAGTTTTCTGCGCTAGGCACCGGCTCTCAACAAGATTCTTATGGCGGGCTTTTAGACCCCTCTCTTGAGGGAGACGTTTTACCACATAGCGTGTTTAATGTGCGGACAATTTCTTTTGACGAACCTGCTTATGAAAACGAAAATCGTTCATCGGTGGACGAGAACGAGTACACAACAGAGGAGTGGGCCGCCTGGGAGGCAGGGGCCCACGACTCCTACGAAATTTGCGGTGCACATGGGCAACGTTCCCTCTCGTACGCTGCCGAGTTTCTCGCAGATACACAAATATCGCGTATACACTATAAAGGCCAAGTTGAAAAGGTAAGCCAGCCAAAATATAGCCCTCGACGAGCCCTTCGTATAGAAACCCCCGAGACCCAACGTTACATATAGAAACCCCCGAGAATCCCATTGGCTGATGGATTTTTAACACCTTAAAAACGAAGTCCTTTTTGCAGTATGGAATATCAGCTTTTATGCGGTGTTGGACATAATTTGGCAATACGACCTCGAATGATGGCATATTAAGTACCTATATATTGAAAATATATACTCAATTGGCGACCCAATGGCATGCTGCGAATGCCCCTTACATCCCTAGTTTCCCCGCCACGTCTGCTCAACGAGGTGCAGAGATTTCTCTGTAAACTGCTAAACGTGCAATTAACAATACTTAAGGATGTGCACTGCACGTTGCGATGTAGCTTTATAAAGCCACGATAATCGAATATTAGCAAGGTACCAAGGCAGGGAAGATATCTTCCGTTGAGCTGGTACGACCCCAAATCAAAATTTCTTTCGGCCCGCCTTCGGCCCGCCCGGCGCGGTCCAAACTACAAAATGCCCGCCGCATGCGCGAAATTTTTAATATTAAGTATGTGAAAATGCAAAAAGAAATCGCAAAGTTTTCATCAAAATTTTAGAAGTTTGCGCCAAATTGGTTCGGCCCCAAACCAATTTCTTTTTCGGCCCCTCTTCGGCCCGGGCCTCATTTTGGCGACTCGGTTCGGCCCGGGGCCGGTCAATTGGGGTAAGATATATTCCCTGTACCAAGATTAGGGATCGGTTGGTCCGATATTCTGATAAATCGATATATCGGAATATCACAATCGATCGATTAACGAAACGGAAAATCGGACTCGATCGATTACGAGCTGGAAAAATCGGAATCGATCGATGACAAATCGGGGAAAAGTCAGTATTGATCGATTACAGAATTTGAATTCCGTATTCGATATGGATTTTGATTATCGATTATGGAAACCGATATTACAAAGTGTCCAACCTAGGATCCCAATGGCTTATTAAACTGTCGGGTAGAATTGGCTTCCCGGATCGATGAAGATCAAATGCGACCCCCAATTGCTGATTGGTTGAGAACAGATCGTGGCCGTCATGCCCAAGGCAATTTATTAAAATTTTATTTATCTATTTATTTATTTGTTTTTCTTAAACAATCGGCTTGCACAATTTATCCCAGCATTTTTCGTCTCAGAACTCAAATCATTGCCATTCCAATTCAGGATTTCAGGTCACAGACTCCTGCCGTGTCCGCCTGCGATTTACATAATTTTACTTGAACGCGATGGGAAAGCGCGGACGATGCACAAAAAGAAAGAGTAGCTTTGGAGTTACCCTAGTCGCCCCGAGGGTCAGGGTATCATCAAACGAACGCAGCAGTCGCCTTTCGACCCTGTTGGAGGTGACGACAAGGTTCGAAGTGCGCGAGATCAAAGCGGAACGTCTGAGTGGTGTCACCCCACAATTTATAATATTTGCTGACTTAATTCTAATCCTTGCTTTCCCATATTGCATGCATAGTTTTAGGACATTATATCGACTTGTGGAGGATCAGTAAATTGATATATTAGTGAATATACCCCAACCGGATATATTCGGAGTGAGCCTAAATAGGTTGACTGTATTCAGAATATTGAGTGTGATAAAAGATATGATACCAAAACCTATAACCTAGGCGAAAGTCCCGAACGGTACCTAACGGCATGTGACGCTGCGGTGACACACACGGGCAGCGGTACCCGAGTCAGATCGGACTGAGGCTCTAGTCAGGGGCCTATACCGGGACTCCCGGTCAGGGCTGCCTGTGTCCCGGGGTTACATTATATGTGTGGGTACGTATTATCGGAAGCTGCATTCAGTTACGAGACGAACGGATCGGTGAAGTCGAGATAACCAGGTCCACAGAATATATCGAGTGATACATGCAAGCAGGCATTATCACACACGGTAAGATAAGAAGATAAGTAGATAAGTATAAGGTAAACGGTTGTAACGGTAAGAGAGGATTGTGCTACCAACTTCGGGCATGCATTGTGCTACCTACTTCGGGCTTGCACGAGGATTCGGAGATATTCAAAGATATTAACTCAAGTGTACTGGAAACGGAAACTGAGCCGCCAACCCTACTCGGCGCTTATTATATACTGATCTACCTACTCAAGTCTTCTGATCTTGTCTCATTTGACATCTGTCACTCTGATCTCAGTGCACTGCTAATTTCCCGCCTAATTACAGTATTCGATCAGATGACGCATGACCGGCAGGTAATTCAAATACCTCCTGGCACAACTCTCCCCCCCTTAAGCGGTGGCAATCTCCTGATCCACTCACTCATATATATAAGAGGCGAGATGTCAATATGCGTATGCATGCGTCTATTATGCGGCTCGGTTCTTGGGTTCGGCGCCCCTTCGTCCTTGGGTCGGTCCCCTTCGCTTTTGAGGTTATTATTTATTGCTCTACTCACTGGCTTTCCCCACTCTCCTTCCACGGCTCACGCTGCCAACGCTCAGCCGCTTCACAGATTGAAGGTACTTGCGGAAGCGTGGTGGGCCCATAACCTGTTGGATATATCCCTAGGACCCGGGATATATTCACTCAGTTATAGGTTTTCTCAGAATGTAATAAAGTTGATAAGTTAGCCCGTTATATGGGCATAAACAGTTAGGGTCCGGGTTCGGGTGACAGTCATACATACTACTATAGGAAGAGTCACAAAGTAAGCGGTGTGACTATTCCAGCAGTACTCTTCAGTTCGTAGGTCTTCACTTCTTCGTGCGGTCTCGGCGCCCTGAGATTTCTCCTCAGTATATTGCCTTCATGTAGCAGGCGTATGGGTATGACAGAGTTCATGATACAGTTGTGTTGGGAATGGTGAAAGTGAGGTGATGAAACAAGTGATGTAGCAAGGGAGCTGGTATGGGGTATACTGCCCTAGCACTGTGCGCACCGTCTTGTCCAGGGTGTGGTCCTATCTGAGCTGTATTAGGGTGCCCTTCCATGTCCCATTTACAAGCACAGGGTGTCTTCGCAGTACATTCCATCAGCGGCTGCATTGGGGGGCTACTGGTGCCTATTCTAAAAATATTACGGTGGGTATACCCACCGTAACGCCAAACTTTGCAAGCTCGTACCGACCGCACAAGTAGGTTGCGGGGGTTAAACATATGGATTTTCTGTGACCCAAGAGGTTGATTAAAGGACGGAAAACTTAATTTACACGACTCCGATAAGTTTTGGGCACATTACACAACCTTGAAGTTGGGGAAATAACGGTGGGTAGAAAACTTCGCTTACGGTGGGTATACCCATTCAACTCTATTTGCAGACTTCTGCAGCTTGGTATAACATCAATATACTTATTTTTCGATATGTACTTTGATTTTGGTATATAACCGACGTACTTTTTGGTACAATATGTGCTGCCACCTCGCAGACCTCCGACACTTGCACATTCAAAATCAGGTACTATGCACACCAAATATACTATATACACCGTGCATTCCGATGATATTAGGGTTTGGGTATTTGGGTTCGTTTGGCCCGTTATCAAGTCATTTCTGGCGCATGTGGAGGCTCCATAGAGATTCACGGGAGTGTCTAGAACAAGTTGGTCACTGGTGACATGCCGTGATTCGCAGCCAATCATCGGTAATTATTGATACCCTTCGGGTGGGTATACCCACCGTAAGCACCTCTTACGGTGGGTATACCCACCCTTCGTAGAATAGGCACTGGTCCATATACAAGTGGGTTTTTTGTACTGCTCACCATATTTGCAATAGGTGCAAAACAGTGGTGGTGGTAACTCTCGCATCACGGGTCGCATGCGCAAGGCATTGGGGTAGCGTCCGGTGGGGTTTTCCACGAACCAATGTAATGGTTTCAGGTATTTTATGATGTCCAGGGTCCGCTGTACACAATTATCTGCTGCTATCAGATCTGGTGGCCCACCTGTGGTTCGCGCCTGGATGTACTGGGTGCAACGCGGACTGGCCCATATGACATCAAAGAACCCAGGAGGGTACTGCGTGGGATCCCAGTCCTCTATTGCGGAAAGGTGTGTGGGCTGCCATCGTGGATCCTGATCCAGAGTTACTACAGTTGCTTTTGGAAAACACTGGGTAAAGCTCTTTTCTACTGATCCTGTACAACTGAATAATACCGCTAGAATCCGCACTGGACGCCACTCCTGCTTGTCCTTCAGCTCCGAGACTATTGCCAAGCTACCATCCTCCACTTCCTCCAGGTGTTCCCATGGCAGACAACAAGCTTCTGAGGGCTCCTGCTCGAAACCATCGCAGGGATGCTCCAGTAGTTGGGCCAAGGTGACTCCCTGTAGTGCCGGCAAGTCTGTTGATGCATGATCTTTACGCTTGTTCCGCCGATACTTAGCAGTATTCATCGTCTCCGCCTGCTGACTCAATCTTCGCGCCTCGAACTCCTTCAGTTGCTGGTTTCCCCCTCCGCGGTCCATCTTCTCCCATGTTCGCCACTGGCCATGCGCCGCTGAATACCCTGTCCACCGCACCTTCCATTCCGGCACAACTTTCCCTCGCACCTTCCGCACCCTGTAAGCCAAGATTTTCTCCACGTGTGCCTCTGCCTGTCCATCCACCATTATGGGTCTGGTATGGGCACCCGCCTCCTGGACGCGAATGCTTCTGCACCTTGCACGAAAGGTTTGAGGCGATGTTGCGCAAACACATCATGCACCTGCCAATGCGGGGGTAGTGCCAGCCGATATGCCACTGGTGCTCCGCGATCTGCCTCGGGCAATGCCGCCTGTAAATCACTGTGAAATCGTTTTACCATTGCCAGAGGTCCATGCCATCGCTTTGCCAGCTTACGACACAGCTGTCGATCCATCAGCTTTTCTGTCAGGTGTCGCGCCTCCACCCATACCAGATCACCCACTGCGTATTCCCGGTTGGTGTGGCGCCGATCAAACTGCTCCCGCTGCCGCTGCTGCGCCAACTCTAGCCTCCTCCGTGCGTCTCGCAATTGCGACGAAAATCGAGAGGCCATCTCATGCGCCGTGCCTACTCCCCCCCCCTTTCGTCGCGCAGGGACTGATTGGGCAGCAGCCTCCAGGAACATGTCCATCTGGGACATAGGTGATACCCCATAACAGAGCTCAAACGGTGTGAAGCCAGTGACATCGCTGCGTGAATCATTAATGGCAAACTCTACATTAGTGGCATACAGATCCCAGTCCTCTGGATTTGCTCCTACAAAAGAGCGCAGCATATCTTCAATCACTCTGTTCGTGTGCTCCGCTTGTCCGTCCGACCGAGGGTTGTATGGTGTGGTAGAAGCCACCCGTACCCCCATCAACCTCATGAGCTCCTTCCAAAAGGCATCCTGAAATCTAGAGTCTCTGTCGCACACAATCTTCATGGGTGCCCCATGCTGCCTCCAAACCATGTCAAAGTAGATGCGAGCCACAGTTTGAGCTGAACTGTCACCGAAATGTATGGGTACCACGTGCACCATTTTACTCAGCTTGCAGGTAAAAGCAACAAACGCGTCATTTCCTTGCGCTGTGAGAGGTAATCCCGTGACGAAATCGACCCCCACCTCCTGCCAATTCCTCAAGGGAATGGAATGTGGGTTGAGCAGCCCATCTGGATATGCTGCCCGTGGGCGCACCGCCTGACAAGTGGGGCATGAGGCTACCCATTTCGCCACATCTTCTGTAGCAATCTTCCACCAGAACCTACGCAGCACCCTTTCCAGCGTTTTCTCCCGCCCTGTATGGCCTGCTGCTACTGAGTCGTGAGCCTCCCAAAATATTACTTCCCTCAGAGGCGAGTCCTCTCCCAACACCAACTGATAGCGGCCTGCTGCTACTCTCCATAGTACATCTCCTACAATGCGGAACTCCTTTGCTGCCTGATGTGGTGCTGCTTCGACTCGCTCTCGCAGTTCTCGTAAGGGTCCTTGCCGAGTATACTCATCTCGCAGTGCTTTAAGAAATGTGGAGTCTGTGGGCGGCTCAGTTGCATCTCGCACCTTTGCTGCCTCCCCTTGCTGCATTACTGGTGGCAGGACTCGCGGGTAGCGATTGCAGGATACTTGTTGGCGTGATGGAGGAGCATATACCACCAATACTGGTCCGGTCAGATCATGCAGTACCCCGCCCGCACTCTCATATAGCTGAGACACCCCCCCCATTCTCATCTCTCATGGGGATCACCTCCATCAATCTCATGCCTGCCATTCTGAAGATCCTTCGCCACTGCGGGAGGTGGGATTGTACATCTGGTAATAAAAACACTGCTGAGGTGTGCGCAGGATCTGCTCTCCATCCATGCACATATTTATGCAGTACTGCCTCTATGCTGGGGTGTTCCTCTGATCTGGGCAAAGTACACCACACATGTTTACCACTCCATTTCTCATTAAGGCAGTTCGTCCAATACTGCTCCACCAGTCGATTATGTCCTCCTGGCTCACAATGCGCATCCACATCGAACTCGCCAAATTGTTGCTGCAGACGTTCAAATACTTCACGACGGACCTTCAGCCCCTGCGCCCGCCGCCGCCGCCGCCGCCGCCGCTGCTGCTGTCGCGGCTGCGGTCGCTGCCGTTGCTGCTGTTGCTGCTGTTGATGTTGTTGTTGTTGCTGCTGCTGCTGCTGCTGCTGCTGCTGTTGAAGTCGTCTGCTTTGACGCACGTTTGATTCATCCAGAGCCCGGTCTGCCACCTGTAAAGTTAGGGCTCCCTCCACCCAGCCTTCTACCGTTACTAACCAAGTTGGCACTGGAGCTGGAGGATTATACCCATGCTCATCTATTGCACTTATCACATTCAACCCCACTGGCAGGTCCGTCTTCTTGTCTAACACTCCTGCCTCTGCCAATCTTTCACGTGGTGATTTCACTATGTAGTCCGGTCGGCGAGACAGTGCGTCTGGTACCACCAACAGGGATCCTTTTACATATTCTATGCGTGGTACCCCGACCTCCACTAAATCCATGTACCATCGCGCCTGTCGCCTGCTCAGTTCTCGCCCGGGAGACATTAACCATTCCAGCCAGGGGTCGGTGATCACCTTGTAGTCTGAATTCAGAGAAGCAGAGATAATGTCGCCAAGTTACCGTTGTGCAATGATGGAGCGCACACAGTTCTCTTTCACCTGTATGGTAGTTTTGTTCCGCTGCAGAGAACTGTCTACTGTCATACGCAATCACCTTCATGCCATCCCCCGTGTCCTGCATGAGTACTCCCCCCAGAGCCACGCCGCTCGCATCCGTCTGTACTAAAAAGGGCGCAGACCCGTCTACTGCCGCCTTTACATTTGGTAATGCCAGCACTGGCGATGATGTTAAGGCCGGTTTGAGCTCATTAAAGGCCCACTGCTGCTGTTCTCCCCATCGCCACGGTACATCTGTCTTGGTGAGCTCGGTCAGTGGTTTGGCGATTTCTGAGAAGTGGTGTACAAATCGTCGGCAGTGTCCTGCCAAACCCAGGAACTGGCGCACCTGAGTTACTGTCTGCAACTGAGGCCAGGTCTTGACGGAGGCCACCTTATCGTGCTGAGGTTGACAACCTTTTGCAGAGAGTGTGTGACCAAGAAAGCGCAGACTCTCCTTAGGACCTATCTGGGCCTTGGAAGCCTTTAGATATACTCCCTTCTCCCGACAGGTTTCCAGAAAGAGCTTCACATTCTCGTAGTGCTCCTCCACTGTGCGTGAGAACACAATGGCGTCGTCGACGAAGATTCTCACGAACGGCAGATGTCCCAGTGCCCGCTGCATGCGACGTTGATATCGCGATGGTGAGTTCTGAAGTCCCTGCTGGGGCATTACCAACCACTCATAAGCACCCATTTGTGTTGTGAACGCAGTCTTCTCTATGCCCTCTTCTGCCATTGGCACCTGCCAGAAGCCATCCACTGCATCAAAGGAAGAGAAGTATGCAGCCCCCTGCATCTCATCGAACATGAGCTGTATGACGGTAGAGGATATCTGTCTCGCACTGTCTGCTGATTCAGCTGGCGGTAATCCACCACTAGACGTAGTGTCTTGGGGTCTCCGGGCTTGGGTACCATTAAACAAGGCGCGGCGTAGGGACTGCTTGATGGCCGAATATACCCTTTCTCCAGAAGCTGTTCGATGCGCTCCCGTAGTTGACGCAGTTCCTCCACCGACATCTTGTAAGGGCGTTTACTAGTAGGTGGTCCTGGAGCATCGGGTTTGAGTTGGACATACGCGCGATCCACACCGTGTCGTAGCTTGGATTTCTCGGGAAGTGAGGCTCGTAATTCCTCCTTGTAGGTCTCAAAGAATTCGTTGAAACGCTGCTTCCAGGTTTGAGAAACTTCCGCATCTCATGAATCTTTATTTACGCAGGTGTCATCCCCCACAGCCGCATCTCCTGTAGCCACCGCCGCAAATTCTCCTTCCTGCGAGGTACCCCGAGCCGCCATCATAAGCCATGCTGGTAAGTATTCTCCTTATCCTGCCAATCGTCAGGTCTCCGCATGCGCCAGGTGCTTCTTTAGCTGCGCCGTTGACAGGAACACCTCATCCACCAAGCCCGCTCCCTGTCCCTTTTTCCCGGACATGCTTACTCCCGGGCTACAACCTTCCAAGGTTACCCGTTGTTGTCCCCCTCCTTTCCTTCTAGTTCCAAAGGAGACTGCTCCATGCCCAGCGTAGTCCAGGGTTACTGGTGACAGACTGCGCAGCCACTTGCCTCCTAGCACCACATCCACCTGAATTCCTAAGGGTAGCGCCCGCAACGCCATCTGCTTCTCAATGTAGTCCTTGCCTGCCCGGGTGTGTGCTTTGAACTTTGTATATGCCATTACTCCTGCTGACTTAATAGAACCATCAGCCAACGTCACTCTCATCGGGGCACTGGCCTGCGTAGCCAGCTGACACCTTTGCACTGCTGCTTCAGAAATGAAATTATCTGAGGCCCCTGAATCTACCAATACCTTTACCAAATGCTTCCCCAGGTATGCATAGAACACCAGTAGCAGTGGTCCTTCAGTATCCCCTATCGTTGCCAGCGTGCCTGTCCGGGGCGCGCAAGATCGTGCCTCCCATCGCACCTGACCATTCACACATATATGTTTACACTTTCGCACTTCCACAGCCTCTTCTTCTAGCTTCGCGGCTGGCTGTATATTATCTGCGTCAGTGCTGGAGGTGGGCGATAGAGACTCGTTCTTCTCTTCTGGGTCCTCTGCAGCCTCTTCTTCTAGCTTCGCGGCTGGCTGCGTATTATCTGCGTCAGTGCTGGAGGTGGGCGATAGAGACTCGTTCTCCTCTTCTGGGTCCTCTGCAGCCTCTTCTTCTAGCTTCGCGGCTGGCTGCGTATTATCTGTGTCAGTGCTAAGGGTGGACGATAGAGACTCGTTCCCCTCTTCTGGATCCCCTGGCCTCTTCTTCTAGCTTCACGGCTGGCTGCGTATCGCCTGCTGAGATTGAGCAATAAGCAGAGATAGAAGCATTTGCAATATCAAGAACCGGTCCTACTGGTGCCTCCGGGTCCTTAGAAATAGACATGCTGCTCACAGAGGCCCACCTTCCCTCGCCTCGGGTCACCCTATCAAGTTCTGCTGTAGCAGTGATGCTATCGGTGAAGGGGTGGTGGTACCGATTTACCCTCCCTTCCCAGGTCTTCTGCGGCCTCTTCTTCTGGCTTCGCGGCCGGCCGCATTGACCTTTCACCAGGGAATGCTGCGTCTGACGCTGTTCGCCCCGTGGCGCCCGTGCTGGTGCTGTTGTGCTGAACTGCTGTACGGCGTCCCACTGTGGCTGAACATATTGCCCCTCCTGCTCTTTAAATCGCGGTCAGTGTGCGCGACCATACCGATGGTACAATATCTGGAGAATGATAAATACTTGGCGTGCGTCTCCAGTGTCTGTACGCCCCCTGGATTGTGCGCGCGGCATTCTGTTGTCGTAGCTGCTGTCGTGCCCGCGCACGCTGCATTCCTATCGACTTCCAGCGTCCCCTCTGTACCCTTGCGCGCGGCCCACACTCCTGGCGTATTGCCTGCTGCTGCTCTTTGGGGGAGAGTTCCGCCCAGAATATTGTGCCCTCGTGTCCCTTAAGGATAGCGCGGTTCAAGTCGCGCCGTCGCTTCTGATGCATTTCAGGGGTGGTCACTGTTCTTCTCTGTGCAGATGCTCGGCGTGACTCCTCAGCTAGCCCGCGCATTTTCCTTTGACTCTGCTCTGATGGAACGCCGCGTGACAGTTTTCGCATTTTGCGTACTATTCCTTCCAGAGATTTCTGACCCCGCGGTCGCTTCCACTGCCAGGATCTGAGCCGGTTCTGCTGATCAGCCAGGGAGTCTAAATATACCCAGATGTCCCCGGTGGTGTGAGCGTTAAATATCTTTAATCTGTGGGCTTTGTCGGAGGCTCATCCTTCTGTTGTAATCGAGCCAATTGTGCGTCCTCTATTTCTTCCTCTCTGATGTGGTGTTCTGAACAATACAGTTTCCAACATGCATGTACAGGCGCCACTGCCTTCGAGACCTGGTCTTGTGGTGCCTCATCTGGAAGTAATGCTTTCAAGCCTTTCTGTATCACAGCTGTCCTCCCTCGCTTTCGCCCACTAAAGGCTATGTGGATAGAACGGGGTCGCGTGCTCTTGCGGGGTGGTGACCATGGAGGCTGTGATCGCCTTTCATTTCCTTTTCTTCTACTGGAATTGCCGCTGCCTCCGTCTCTACGATTGCCAAGACGGGCTGCGCGCACTGTGGCGAACGGGCTGCCGGGCCTTCAGTCGGGGGCTGCCTCGGTTCGTCACTTCCGTGGGAGATCATTCCTGGGTCTCGGGGACCCTCTCGGATCCCCCCACCCGAAAAACCTCCTCCGGCTCCACCTGTTCCTCGATTCCACATAAGCCACACAGATGTGCGTATCCCTCTTCATCCAAAGCTGCTAGTGTCGAGACCTCTTCCAGCACTTCTGTCTCCCTTTCATCAAGGCTGCTCTCATCCACATCGCCATTGAGCACTGCCACACACGCTGTCACCTGTGCTTGTCTTTGCGCTAGCCTAGCCGGTGCATTAGCTCTCCATTTGGCCAGTGCCGCCTCATCCTTACAGTCGGCTACTAGATGGTCCAGTTTCCCACACGCAAAACAAGGCCTCTCTCTTACTGGAGGTCGAGTCTGGTAGTTAGGCGCTGGAGAGTTAGGTGCTGGCGTTAGGCGTGCTTGCCTGGAAGAGGGTCGTCCGCCCACTGCTACCACCTGTGCATCGTCATTCTGCGCGGGTTTCCAGGTTAAGGCCGCTAGCGTTGGCCGACGTGGCGCCCAGCGCTCCGCTTGTCCTGCAGCCAGTGACAGTCGCGCCCCAGATGTGCGCATGCGTGAATTCGACTGGAAGGCCATGTGTTGGGCAACCTTTCTGGACACAAGTGCCGCCAGAGAGTGCTGCCTCCTCCTTCAGACCTTATCCTGTTCGATCATAGTTGCCACCTCTCGCACCTTCAGGATCGCAGATGTATCTCTGTGCCCCAGCCGCACCTGCTTCTGCTCCCACAATTCTGGATGACTGGTGTCTAGTGACAGACTCAGCAGCCGCGTTCCCACCAGGGTGCTATGTGATAATCCAGCCCAATATAACCCCAATAACTCCCGGCGAGATACTCCAGCGCAGCCCTCTACCACATCCGCCACAAAGTTGACAGTTTCCCATCTTGTGGTTATACGCGTGTAGAATAGTGATGCTGTCTCCGCTGTCCTTTGCTCAGTGGCCAACAGCTCTGTCTTAAGACGCTTTAATGTATCCACGCTGATTCCCACTGAAAGGGCCAGGTCCCCCATAAACTGATTCACAGTGGCGAAGCGTTGCTGCCAGGCTGTCCCTTCGCTGCCTCCAGGAGCTAACTCTTCCAAGTAGACCCGTTGCGGTTTATCCAGGCATGCATCCATGATATTCCATAATAGCGTCGGTAGGTCCAGCACCATTCGTCCTAGTATTTCCTCCCTACAGGTTGGGGTGCGCAGAGCGGTCGTTACATACGCATGCTCCGTGAGTCTGATGATTGCTGTCCGTAATGCTTCCAGCTCATCCATCTCATCGCCCTTTTTCATAGACTCACTGGGAAAGGTGGGAAGCTTCTGCACCATTTTATCGATGTCTCTGAGCAGGGTTCCCTCCTGTTTGAGCATTCGGATGTCAGGAGTGTACATGGCATTCGCATTGCTAGGTCCATGCAACACACCTGCAGTCGCTGCGGTGTGGTCTCCAGTTGGTGCCGGAAATCTCGATGGTAGAATCGGAGCTGCTGGGACTGCTTCTTCTTGCACAGCCTGTTGATACCATGAGCTGTTTCGGATCTCCAGCCATGCGCGCAGTCCATCCAGATCATACTGCTGTACGTCCGTTTCTGTGTAAGCTCCTATCACCGGTCGATCTGGACAGCGTCTCCATCGCGTATTAATCCTATTTCTCCCTTGCAATCGCCTGGCTGCCCCGTGCGCTCGCATCGAAGCGTCGGCCACCTCTCGGTCCACCAATAGCGCATAAGTGACCATTTCGGTGGTGATGAGCTCCCGTGGTGCCGGAAACATGTGCGCTCCACTTCCTAGGTAGAACCCAGGGCTCAGCCCCATATTATCGATCACTCTCATAGCCGTTTGATGGGTGCCGTGGGGGGCAGATAGATTCGGTAGGGTATGTCCATTGGGAGGCTGTGGTCCAGGTACCCATAGAGTGTCGCCCTCTTTGGTGACTGCCATTACCCGCACCTCTATCCATCCCTGCCCTCCAGCCGGATTGCCAGGTGGATCTGGATCGCCAGGTGGGTCCAGTTCACCGGTTGGGTCTGGATCATCAGGTGGGTCTGGGTCGCCGTCGGGATCTGGATCATCAGGTGGGTCTGGGTCGCCGTCGGGATCTGGATCATCAAGGGGGTCAGAATTGCCAATGGGATCTTAATTAACAGCGGGGTCCGGATCATCGGGTGGATCTGGATTACTGATAGGGTCAGAAGTCCCGGAAGGATCTGGTGCGCCGATTGCTCGGAAGCCACTAGGATGGTGTGCGCCATTACGCGAAGTCGTGCTACTATAGCGTATATGATCCAAGGGATCCATATTCCGGGCGGGATCAACATCTACCGCTCGCGCCAAACATGTCACCATTCCCGCGGCCTTCCTCCTTGCTGGTGCAATATATCTCCCTGGTGTTTGCACACCCCTCACGTCCAGAATGGACTGTGACTCCAGACTGGATCGTCGCCTCTTCGCCAGTGTCCAGTTTCCTTCCTGATCGTGCGAACTCTGCGTGACTGATAATGCACGCATGTGTAGGTGTATATCACCCCAGCCAAGCCTTCTTGACCAGAGGAGCCTGTACTCAAACGCGCGGAAGGATGGGTATTTGCTGATGACTCATGTGCGTTCACCATTTCCGCTGACGCGCGCGCGGGTATTCGCATGTCTGCAGATGCGGAAGCGCGGTTATCCATCTGATCGTGCGCGTTCACTAAATCCTTGCGTGCGTGTTCAAGGGTGTGTGCATCCTTCCTTGGTCCGGCGTGATATTGCGCACTGGGATACTGGTGCTAGGTGCATCCATTGGACTATCGCACATGTGTCCCACTGGGTATATCCCCCTTATGCTTACCGCATCAGCATCCGCCACCTGTGTTAGCGTACACGCTGGTGATCGCACCTCTGTATGCTCAGGAACGCAATTATTTCCCGCACTGTGTGCTTCCACTGGATCCTTGTTCACACGCTCTGGTATATGTGTATCTCCCGTGTCCGGCCCCACTTCACGCACTGGATCGCTAATATTCGTTGGACTATGAATGCCCGCAGAATTGTCATACATGGGCGAGCGCGTTCCTACTGGCGTGGTCCGATTCTCCGCGAGCTTCTTCTTCCGAGCCCTTCGCCTACGCGTTCTCTCCGATACCTTGCTATCCTCTGTGTCATCACTGCCATCACCATCCATTCCACTACTACCCGCCTGGTCGCATGGTGCTGGAGGTTGCCGCTGCGACACATGTGCATCAGATCGTCGCATATGATCACTCGGCGACACTTCTGCATTTGCGCGATTAAGCACGACAGTCGGCGCACACTCGCTCCCTCCTGGTGTATGAGACCCGGTGTTATGAGTATACGTGCAAACCGGTGCGTATGGTTCACCTCCGACCGTTGATGCTGCCATTTGCACGGTAGCTGCCGATAACTCTGCATGGGTCGGAATAAATGGCGGATATACTCCATGGGCGACCAGTGGAGATGTAGGATGTCCAAGATATGTCGGTGGATTCGGATGATTTGCTGGAATTGAGACTCCCAGCTGCGCGTGTTGATATGCTGCCGGTGATTGTATCATCGTGTGCGTATTCATATACGGAGTTCCATCAAGCATAATCGCACCTAACTCCGGTGATATCAGTGGAATCGCATAGGGAGATGGTGGTATTGGCATTGCTGATGGTATATGCGTGCCAGGATGAACATGCTCAAGTATGTATGTGTGGAATTCCACCCGAGACATGGTCGTGGTCGGAATCATATACGGTGCCGGCGGTACTGTCACTGTAGGTGGCGTATACATGCCAGAACGAGCGTGCACATGCATGGGTGGAGTCCCACCAGGCGATGTCGCACCTGACTCCGTTGGTAATGTTGGAGTCGCGTAGGCCGATGGTGGTACCGATGCCACAGATGGTATATACGCGCCATAATGAGTATGCGTATCTGTATACTGATCCATACCACTCATACTCGCAGCCGTCGAAGGCACA
Organism: Cymbomonas tetramitiformis; assembly: GCA_001247695.2. Lineage (NCBI taxonomy): Eukaryota > Viridiplantae > Chlorophyta > Pyramimonadophyceae > Pyramimonadales > Pyramimonadaceae > Cymbomonas > Cymbomonas tetramitiformis. The sequence goes on from LGRX02008594.1 coordinate 28,496, forward strand.
GGCGAAGTCGCGTATAACGGTACTGACGCCACGGTCGGTATATACGCGCCAGAATAAGAACGCGTGTCTATATACTGATCCATACCATGCATATTCGCAGTCGTCGTGGGCATAGACGTCATTGCTATGTATCGAGAGTATTGCTATGCACTATGTTGTTATATAATACATGTGCTCAATACATCCTTCCCCCCAGCACATTGTATGAAGTAATACAAGCATCTCAGCATAGTAAACATCGATACGCTGTACACCATGTTTTTAACACATATCACAGGCAAACGAGCTCATGACCGCACATCATCGTCCACGTCAATAAGGCATCTCTTCTCAAAATAAATACATATTACTAACGTATCAGTATTATTGTTAACAGGCCGACATATTCACAAAACATACCACAACACATAGTCGTTGTTTTCGTATACTTCGCCCATAAGAACTATCCAAAATTCCACCGCGCACTCGAAACAAGCATACTGCTCCTGGAGATCTGACTCTGGAAGTCTAATTGTGCGTACGTTAGCAGATCGCCGGATGCCGCGAAACTTACAGAACTTGCAGCAATACGTCATCATACACCCACGATCATTGCAACTGATACTAGAAGAATACTATACTTTTCTATAGTCGACGCGCAGAAGGCCGGTGACACTAGTCGTCGTTAAAAGTCTTGCAGCGAGAATGCGTCGACCCCCAGACGAGCAAGATGATGTTCTACACAGATTCTCAACCAGTGCAACACAACGAGGTAGGGCTGATGACGAATCGTATGCGGTTCAACTGTTTCGCCGAAGAACAACAAATCGCCTGCTATAATGTCCACGGTCGTCGCAGGGATCGCATATACATCAGCACGAACAATACGGACGTACAATTCACGTCTGCTGTGCACACCCATATCCAGGCGTCCTTGACAGATCATCATTTCCCGAAGACGTCCCGGAATCGACGAAACCATCATACATGCTACTTCACGACACGTTGTTATAATACCGAGACTGCCATATCATTCCCAGGTAAGCAGAACGTCCGTCATGAATGCTATTAACATAACCTTGTCGGTCATCCCACAAACGACGAAGTTTCGTGCTATCAAAATATCGCGCACACAAAACATTAATGAGCTGCGTTGCATAGCTTCGAAGTGTCTGCTCGCCATATAATACAACGCTCTTTCCTCCACATGCGGTGGCATACTGCCCGGCTAAATATCACAACGTCGTCGTTGTCACCATCATCTCAGCACGGTACGAATATTCGGCACAGGTCTCTTATTATTAGAACGTCGGCATCATCAACATCATCATCGTTGCAATGCAATTATCGGCACAGGTCTTTCTACACTATAACGTCGCTGAACTCCTCAACAAGCTCTGCATCTATATTGATCCTCTCGACTGATAAATAAGACGGCAGGCGCAGGGATTTGTACGTGAAGTAGTAGAATTCATCATAGATTTCCAACACTGCTTGCGATAAGTGGAATGTAGGATAATAAGCAATTACTTCGTCGTAATACGTGCTGTATGGTAACATACTGCAATGTCGGTGCACGATGCAGTTAACACAATACCGGCAAGCTAACAAAACGCCCCACACAACGTGACGCAGTTGTCCGCGATCGTTGCCAACATCTGATACCAAATTGTCCCGGGGTTACATTATATGTGTGGGTACGTATTATCGGAAACTGTATTCAGTTACGAGACGAACGGATCGGTGAAGTCGAGATAATCAGGTCCACAGAATAGATCGAGTGATATATGCAAGCAGGCATTATCACACACGGTAAGATAAGAAGATAAGTAGATAAGTATAAGGTAAACGGTTGTAATGGTAAGAGAGGATTGTGCTACCAACTTCGGGCATGCACTGTGCTACCTACTTCGGGCTTGCACGAGGATTCGGAAACATTCAAAGATATTAACTCAAGTGTACTGGAACGGAAACTGCGCCGCCAACCCTGCTCGGCGCTTATATACTGATCGACCTACTCAAGTCTTCTGATCTTGTCTCATTTGACATCTGTCACTCCGATCTCAGTCCACTGCTAATTTCCCGCCTAATTACAGTATTCGATCGGATGACGCATGACAGGCAGGTAATTCAAATACCTCCTGGCGCATGGAGGTTATGAACAATGATTGGAATCCGCAGTTGGGATGGCCCGAGGCCCTCAACGCACTTCAGCCGGGCAATTGTCGTGCTTGGAAGGAGAAATACGGAGTATGTGACGCAGTGATAACGTCACCGTGGTTTGCTGTGCTGGATATTGCGTTACCATTGGCAGTACTGGCCAGCAGAGTGGTGGCTTGTATTCACGTGCCATCGCACTATATGTCAGATATGACTGAGAGCAGAGCGCAGTACTTTCGCAATTTGTGTCATGCAGGACGCTTACATGTGATTGGACACCTGGAGCATGGGCCTATTGGAAGAAGATGTATGATTGTGGGTGATGGTGTTTCGAAACCCTCTGACACGTGCAAGGATGCTACGTGGTGGAGAGGCTACTGGTGTGAGCATGTTCACTTTCAGTATGAGCACGTTCGCGCTGGACGGTGCTACGACAGAAGATGCTGAACAAGCTCTTATCTAATGTCTGTGCTACTAGCAGCAGCTACATATGGGGGATATTGAGAAAAAAGAGCTTGCATAGGTGGAGCTGAGCAAATTTACCAAATTTTTTGAACTTTGTGAAGAGACAGTTGTAGTACTAGCTGTGCAGTGCCATAATACAATATATGTGGTGCTGAGCATGCGTGCCCTAGAGATACTAGCAATAAGCGAGGCTATATAGTAGTAGGGACCAGACATTCGTGCTTTGTAGGGACGCGCTGTGCACGGGTTCGCGACATTGGGCGAGGATTCTCCCCTGCGGGAGGTGGTTATCAGACAGGCACACGAGTCCGTGTCCGCGGGCCACACGGGCAGGCACAAGACTCTGGAAAGAGTACTGCGGCGGTTTTGGTGGAAGAATGCGGAGGCGGATGTTGGCGACTGGGTGGCCTCCTGTATCGTGTGCCAATCAGTGAAGCCGAGGCCCGAGTTCCCAGATGGTGTGCTCAACCCCCACACGATCCCCTCGCGCCGCCCGTGACTTCCCCCTCCTGCCCCCTTATCGAGGACCCTGAAGGATGGCTTGGTCGTCAATACACGGCTTACGAGAAGTCGCTCATGATGGGTCCCGAACCCATGTGTTCCAAGTACAACAAGGTGAACATCGGCGGTGTCTTCTATCGCACTAGAGACGGGGACAAAAGGAAAGTGACAACCCAGTGTTTCGTCCGCGCATCCTTCCCCAAGGATGATGCCGATGCCGATGACGAGTGGGAGGACAGGTACGACCTCAACCACCAGTTTGCATGCTTCTTTGCCTTTTCGTATATCTCTGCAACATACATGCAATACGTCCCCAACATATTGAGGGTATGTTGTACGTATATTACAAAAACATCGAACATTTCGTGCGCAGGTATGGTATCATCAACGCCATTCTGCGGGTTACCATTGGCGGTGTGCTCTACACTTTTTTAAAGTGTGATTGGCTACCCGTGCCCACGGAAGCTCAGATCGCAAGCTTCAAGCTGAAGAACTCCATCCTCGGCGTGGACAAGGTGTCCAACCAAGGCTTTCTTCACCTTCAACCCATGGGACACCTCCAAGTACACTATGGACAACCGAGAGCCCTACCTACTGGCCAATCAAGTCCAAGCGCAAGTAGTGATAGTCAAACACCCCTGCATGGATTCAGCGGTGATACTTGATACGAGCGACCGCAATATGGAGAAACTTGCACTCGTTGATAGGCCCGTAGGTAGTGATGGTCACTTTGACACATGCGGGAAGTGCAGAGTCGGTGGCGAGCTCCTTCTGTGTGAGAGGGCAGGCTGCAAAGAGGCTATGCACGTGCGATGCGCAAGGCTCTCCGACATCCCCACTGGAATGTGGTACTGCAGAAAGTGTGATGACGCATAGTAGTGCCTCTGTACACATTTGATATACCTGCAATATACCAGATACGTATTGCAGCTATATTGTAAGTATTATGCAATATGTGAGCAGCAGGGGGGTCTTACCCCTTTACCCCTAAAGTCATGTGTTGCATAATTCACTCTGATTGTAGACATATTGCACATGTATTAAAGATATTCTGCATGAGTGAATGTTTCAATATGTGTTCAACACATGTTCAATACGTGTGTTACAGGCAGTTGCAGACATATTGAACACCCCTCCAATCGTTTTGCCTTATTTCAATACATCGGCGCCCCAATTCATAAAACCCCCCAGAACCGACTTCTGCGATACGCGTCCAAATGCCGTGAAAACTTGTCCCCATAACGCTAGACCCTTCCTTAGATGATACCAAGTGCTAGTGGGTGAGTCTGACACCATTTGGGTGCCCATGCTAGCATACTCATTTTCGCTGTGTCCAGGCTGATCGCGGTTCAATAGTTTGGCCAATATGTTACACGTGTATTGGAATGTCCAGATATTAGCATACCGTCTTCAATATGCCTCCAATATGCCTCCAATACGTGTTCAACACGTGTATTGAACCCGTCTAGAAACGTAGGGGTGCCTGTG
>LGRX02008595.1:0-14847 GCA_001247695.2 Cymbomonas tetramitiformis
GGGAGAGCGCCGCACGCGCCACGCGCCTGATTCGGCGCGGAGCGGAGCAGCCTCCCCGCACCCTTGGTCCCTGGGTCCTATGTTCCTTGCGTGCACCCTATGCACCTTTCTACAAAGAAATACACAAAGATATATGCCGGGGGAAAAAAACAATCCCACCCATGACTCGCTGTCCACCCCTTGGCCGCTGATTCGCAACCGCAGATGAACAGTCGCCCGACAAGCTGCTGACCAGGCACCCGCGGAGTGGCGGCTGCGTTCACTAGATGAAGGGCGGGCGGGCGGGATCCCGTACGGGAAGGGAGGGGAAGGAAAAGTTCACGGTCTTACCGGGTTTTCCTCGACCACTCCTCCAGCGACCGGGAGGAGGCCGCCTCCCTGCACGGTTGCAGCTTCGGAGGCCTGCGCACCAGTTCACGAAAGCATGTTTGAATCCACTGCGGAAACCATGGGATATTCCCACAGCAGTGGCATCCCACAGCGTGCATGCCGGAAAACAGGGGAGTCCACATACCTGAATGAATACGCACAGCCGGTGACTTTTCCTAAGCACGTGATTCCGCACCAGGGCGCAGTCACCGGCTGTGTGTATCCACATATTCGCTGACCACCTATTTACGCAGAAACTTTCAGGAGCCGTCCGCTCTTTCAGTCGAACAGCGGTTAACTAATTAAGCCACGAACCTATCCAACATGCACATCCACAACAGACAAGCATGGGGCACGTAACCTTTGGAGCGAGTGCGGCCTGGCCTGCATACCTGAATGAATACGCACAGCCGGTGACTTTTCCTAAGCACGCGATTCCGCACCAGGGCGCAGTCACCGGCTGTGTGTATCCACATATTCGCTGACCACCTATTTACGCAGAAACTTTCAGGAGCCGTCCTCTCTTTCAGTCGAACAGCGGTTAACTAATTAAGCCACGAACCTATCCAACATGCACATCCACAAGAGACAAGCATGGGGCACGTAACCTTTGGAGCGAGTGCGGCCTGGCCTGCCTCGCTGCCAACCGTGGCCGTCCTTGCCCGTTTAGGTGCACCTTGTTCAGCAGCGCTCGTTGCTCCTGTTCGGGTACTCTCCATTCTTAAGTAACAGTACTCGCTTTAAAAAGTAAACTACCTGTTCTGCATACATTGCAACAGAACTGCTTTCTGTCACCCGCGTGATTCAAGAAAAAAGTAAAACTACTTACCAGCCATTTTCTTTCTCGACCTTCTGCTACTTAAATTAAATAAACAAAAAAATAAACTGTTACAGTTTAACTGTTTTTTGAAAACTTCAACTTCAAGAACCTAACTTGGTTTCTTGGCTACGTTACCTCTCTCTTACCAGCTATGGTGCGCGTGGCCACTAAAATCGGCTACCTTTCGGCTCCCTACTGGTTTAGCCGAGACAGGTATGATACGATCTGTATGTGACGCATCCCACCTATCTCCTGAACGATGATGTATACCCCTGCCTGCGTTCATACCTGGCCGCCATTCGCCAGTCGCTCCACTCCTGTCAATTCTACCTTGGCCACAGACCAGAGAATTGCACATCTACCATTCAGGATCCTCGTTTACCACGGTTTACCAGCTCCGTCTCTATATTTATACTACATTGCGAAGTTTTATATCCATTTACCATTAGGCCACGACCATTTACCATTCCAGATCCTCGTTTACCACGCTCCGTTCTGAAATTACCAGGCTTTTACCATGCTTCAACCTATGTTACCGCAAATTACCAATGATTTACCGTCAGTTATTTTTTTTTTATAAATATTTTAACGTTTACCACCTGATTACCACCCCACATAGGGGCTTACCGCCGTTTACCACCAGTTTACCACATTTTAACACCAGTTTACCACATTCTACCACGATTCCTTCTCATCAGTGTGGTGCACGTGCATACTCATCGTGCAGGGACTCCAGGAATGTGACGTCTGTGGGGAGGCTCGTAGCATCGCGGGTCTCAGCAGCCTTACCCCGTCGCACTATAGGAGGCGCCACTCGGGGATGCCGTACTCTCGGCAACAACTGTCGGGTAGGGGGAGCATGTACCACTAGCACGGGCCACGGAAGGTCGTGAAGTACACCGTCAGGAGTCTCGAACAGCTGTGTGGGTACTCCTCGTTCGGCATGGGTAGGTATCACTTCCACCAGCCTCATACCAGCCATTCTGAAGAGCCGCCTCCATTGAGGCATGCGGGCCTGGATGTCCGGTAGAAGGAACACTGCCGAGGTATGTGCGGGGGCTTGCCGCCATTCGTCCACATACTTACGCAGCACCGCCTCGATGGAGATATGACTGCTGGAGTATGGGGGGTTGCACCAGACGTGCTTTCCCCGCCACTGTTGTTGCAGACAATCAGTCCAGTAGGCGTCCACTTGGCGGTTCCGTCCACCCAGGTCACAACACGCGTCGACGTCGAAGCTGCCGAACTGTCGTTGGAGGCGCTCAAAGACCTCCTTGCGCACCTTCCAGTCTTGCCGATCGGCTGGGGGCTTGGCGGTTCGACTAGACGGCCGAGCTGGCTGCTTAGGCCTTCGAGAATCCGTAGCAGGCCGTGTCGAGGTTTTCGGCGTGACGGAAGGAGTCGTCGTAGCAATGGGTTGTCGCAGCCGAGCACTACGACGCAATACCGGGGTGGTTTCCGGGGTGCTCGTTTCCTGCCGGTGCTTTCCAGATTCGGACATATCAGCGAAGTAGTCGGTGGGAGCTCGCAGCATTAGTTGTGCTTCAGGCTGCATGTTGCATGTTGCATGCTCAGCTGGGCGTGTTGCATGCTCAGCTGGGCAGGTTGCATGCGAAGCTGAGCTGGCTGCATGCGAAGCTGAGCTGGTTGCATGCGAAGCTGAGCTGGTTGCATGCTCAGCAAGGCATGCTGCATGCTCAGGCGAGCTGATTGCGTGCTCAGACAAGCGTGTTGCATGCTCAGCGGGGCAGGTTGCATGCGAAGCTGAGCTGGTTGCATGCGGAGCTGAGCTGGTTGCATGCGAAGCTGAGCTGGTTGCATGCTCAGCAAGGCATGCTGCATGCTCAGCAAGGCGTGCTGCATGCTTTGGCCTAAACAAGAATTTTGAAAATTTTTATTCAAAATTTAGGTCAAAATTCAGCCCCAAAAAAATGTCAAAATTTTGAAAAATATAGGGGGTCCGTAGGGAAAATATCCACCCCCGTCTGCAATTTTTAAAGTTGGACCCCCATCGATCGATATTTTTCGAAAAATTTGTCGAAAAATCTGACAGAGACGGTCGAGACGGTGTCGGTTGTCGATGTCGATGTCGCCGCCCTTCCTTTCGTTCAGATTTACAATATTCTGTGTCGACAGTAAGACGCAAGAACAACCAACAGCGAACAGGGGAGGATCATCATTGTGAGATATAATATAACGTATTATATCGGGGCGGTCACTGAATAGTTTTCATACAAGTGTAAACTCATTATAAGAGATAAACGAATATAACGTGTCTGTGACCTAGGGATCTGTCACCTAGTACTGTACGAGTACTGGTACAGCTAACGGGAGTCAGAATAGTTATGACCTACGGGTCACTGAATCCAGCACACCACCCTGTGACTGTACATAGTGCTGTTACAGGTGGCAGAGAGCGGAGCACAGACAAAGCAAATTGTTCCGAAACAACAAACAGCTAAGAGCTGGAAACTGCTAGAGGGAGGCCTGTGCTTTAGCCAGGGCGGTCCCTTCCTAAAACTGCTGCTAGGATACTGCTTGCAAGCTAAGTTCCTACAGCTCAATTCAGCAGATACTCAGCCACTTTGAAAGTGGTCTACAAAGTTGCAGAGTTCACCAGAGTTGAAGAAGTCGTCAGTGTCAAAGAAGTTCAACCAGAACCAGAGTCCAGAAGTCATAATCCAGAACCAGAGTCCAGAGACCAGTGTCCAGAACCAGAAGCCAGAACCATAGTCCAGAAGCCAAGACCAGAAACCAGAGGCAGGAAAAGACTCGTAGAGCAAAATCAGAAATTCCGAAAATTGAAAATCAGAATTCAAACCTGCCGAAACCAAAGATGGAAAAGAAATACCGAAAGTAAAATAGTACGGCAAGGCAGGCAGACTGTTGGCAGTCACCCCAGTGGGATGTACCGCTGCGGTGAATTCAGGGGCTCGATCGAGCACCACCGAACCCTGAACCGCTGACACACATGCAAGACACATGAGTGCGGGCAGGGCTAGAGATGCAAGAGAGAAGACCCTCGGCAATGTTGCCACACCGACACGTGACCGTGTAGCCGGTGGGGCCGAGGGAATCTTGTCTCCGGAAAAGGAATAACTGTCGGAGCCGTCGTCATCGTCGATCACGGAAAGCTCTTCCGGGTGAATCGAGCCGTGAGAAGGCTCAATTGAACACAAATGAAGGGAAGGGTCAGGGCATCCGGGCATCACCCGGTCCATAAAAGACACTCGTAACGGTTCCTCGAAAGGAGAACCGAAAGAAGCGGGGTCCGATGCCGAAACAAGGTAAAGTCCAGCGTCGATCTCGCGATTGGCAGGTGGTGGTTGCGCATCGCACACCACCTGCGGCACAGACAAAGTGCCGATGTGCAGTGGTGGTTGCTTACCAGCCGTGGTAGCACCACCGACCTGTGCAGCCGTAGCCGCAGACCGCAGGGACTCGAGTACTCCCCGTGCATCTGATAGCACATCTCCCATGCCGGCGCCCGAAGCACCATGACCCAAGCCCGCATAGTGTGCACGCAATCCCACGTCGTGCCGTACCGGGTAGGTGAAAGGTTCAGGATCGGTACGCACCAGCGGCTGTTCGTGCTCATGGCACAAGTCAGCGAACTCTTCGTCGTTCTCGTTGTCGAAGGCGGTTTGAAAGGCCGAAACGACCTCGTCTAGGTCCACGGCGGCATCCCGTAGGTCCACATCGCACGAACCACATACCTCAGGGCAACGTGCCGTGTCATGAAAGTGCCCAGGGCAGAGGGGGCACTCCTGAACGAAGGCCGAGGATGCGGAGTGAAAAGAAATGCTCCTAGCACCCTGCGGCGTCATGCCTTGAGGCCAATTCCCGCCCTTCGGGAGCGGGGATGCCGCGAAGCGTTGCTTCCATCCCACGTGACGATTACGCCCGTGAAACTTACCGTCGGTCCGACGGTTTCGTTCGTCGCGCCACTTGGACGGTGGAAATTTTACACCACCGCCCCCATGCCTACGGGAAAAATCACTCCGCGGCGGCGGTGTGTCGGGTGCAATTCCGCGCTCGTCATGATGGAGGGAGGCGAGTAGGGTAGAGGCCTCACCAATGATACGAGCAAACTCCTCTAGAAAGTCTGAGATGTCACCCTGCCCATCACCTGCGTAAGCCAACCCGAGAGGCGTGTGCGTCGGGACAGGCGCGGCTGTCTTGGGGCGGGTGGGAGGGCCATTAGGGTTCGCACTCCACCACACCTCTAGAACGTGAGTGTACACCTCCTCGATGCTCACTTTCGCCAACTCGGTGTCCAGGCGGAGCGGGGTGATCACTTCCTTGTAGAAGTCAGCGTCCAGCGCTGCCCGGAGCTGCCTTTTGGCTGCTTCGTCATCCAGGGGACCCGCTCCGCTAGCCGCGATAGCTTTAAGGCATTCGTCAAATTGTGCAACCAAGGGCTCAGGGTCATTAGAAGAACCAAAAGAAATGCTTAAGAGTTCTTCATGGTGGCGGAGCGGCCGATGCCCAGGCGGCAGCAGCCGCTTGGTGATCTCTAGGAGTGCACGCTTACCGTCGCGCGGAGAAATCCGAGCGGAAGCGTCAACCCACCTTCGAGCTGGAGAGTGTGGCGTTGTCAAAGAGACCAACGCACGAAGTAAAATGTCGTTGAAGATCAGGTGAACCTCCTTGGTGACGTCCACGAGGTCAAAGATGTCCTCGTTGGCGCTGTCCTTGTTGACAAACGATGCCTCCAAGGCAGTAACCAAGGAATCCCAAAGAAGTTGTCGATGAGGTTCACTTCCGGAAAATGAGGACGCCTTAGTACCTAAGGTGTCCTTCGCAACACGCTTCACAACGTCAATGTCCCAAGACGATTGTAAAACGGCATTGCTGCGTGTCCTGTCAGCAGCAGCGAGTGCGACATTCGCTGACTGCGGGGTGCTCTTGTAGCGAGCACCCACGTTCCTAGCAAAAATTGAATCTAGGCGCATCCGAGCGCCCATGGCCGGTGTTCCAACTGAGGATGAAGTCATCAGAATAAATTCCTATAGGAGGGGGGTTGGGGGAAAGGCGAGGTGCAAATTGTAAGGTGGCGGGCGACCGTAATGCAGCTGCGGAGTAAGGAGAAGAAGGGGTCGAACGAAATCAACGAAGTCGAACACGCGACGGCCAAGGAGATGTTGACAAAGGTGATCAAGCTCAGTCTAAAACAAAATCCAACGCGGACACTCGAAGAAGTTGCCGAAAGTCCCAACTCGAAATCTCACCGCAACATGGCGCAAACCGCACGCCCTAAAGTGGCCAATTCAACACCTCGCGAGGCCCCAACGCCCCGCCAAGCGGAAAAGCTTAGCCACTCATGGCAAAGTCAGCAGTGATAAAAGCGGGGTAATACCCCATAACCTGTGAGATATAATATAACGTATTATATCGGGTGCGGTCACTGAATATCTTTCATACAAGTGTAAACTCATTATAAGAGATAAACAAATATAACGTGTCTGTGACCTAGGGATCTGTCACCTAGTACTGTACGAGTACTGGTACAGCTAACGGGAGTCAGAATAGTTATGACCTACGGGTCACTGAATCCAGCAATCATCACCATGCTCGTCGAAGACTATTCTTCAGCTTCAGAATCCGATATATCTGATCTCGACGTCGAGGACAACACCAACAAGACAACTCTCCGCCCAGTACACCTAGACCTGGGACGTGACGATGGCGACTCGTCGGAGGACAGCGACGACCGCGAACCGAGTCGCTTGGAGGCAGCGTATGCACGCACGCGAGCACAACCCCTAACAAACGCCTTCGACCAGTTGAAGCGGAAAAGGAGCTCCTAGCAACATGCGGATAGCGAGCTGCCGCAGCAGCCGGCTTTAGCAGCGCACGAGCGAGAAAGGGCACCTTCTCTGAAACCTCCCTCTGGAAAGAAGCGTGTAGGAGGGGGTGTACGCATCACGAAGGAGCCGAAGATCGAGCCCTCCAAGCGCATCACCGAATTTCCCGACCAATGTTTGCGCATCTCAGCAGGTTGCAAAGAGACGTTTTCATCAAAATTTCATCAAAATTTAGGCATCCAGAAAAAAAGGGCAAAAAAATATAGGTTCGGCCCCGAAAAATGGGTCAAAAAATTTTAGGCGATTTTTAAAAAAAATCTTGTTTAGGCCAATGCATGCTCAGGCGAGCTGGTTGCATGCCCAGGCAAGCGTGTTGCATGCTCAGCTGGGCAGGTTGCATGCAGAGCTGAGCTGGTTGCATGCTCAGCAAGGCATGCTGCATGCTCAGGCGAGCTGGTTGCATGCTCAGGCAAGCGTGTTGCATGCTCAGCTGGGCAGGTTGCATGCGAAGCTGAGCTGGTTGCATGCGAAGCTGAGTTGGTTGCATGCGAAGCTGAGCTGGTTGCATGCTCAGCAAGGCATGCTGCATGCTCAGGCGAGCTGGTTGCATGCTCAGGCAAGCGTGTTGCATGCTCAGCTGGGCAGGTTGCATGCGAAGCTGAGCTGGTTGCATGCTCAGTAAGGCATGCTGCATGCCAGGGTGCGCTGCCAGCCTGGAGCAGGCTTACCAGGGCTCGCTCCGCCACCCGAAGCGTCTCCACGCCATCCATCCATGACTCCATGGTGGCCACCCATCCTGGTACAGGGGGTGGCGGGTGGTCTTCAAAGATCTCCTCGACATCCAGCACGGAGAGCGGGTCCTTGGGGAGGTCCGTCTCCTTGTCTACAACACCGGCCTCCTTGAGCCCATCCCGCGGGTCCTTGGTCACGTAGTCAGGTCGGCGGGATAGCGCATCAGGGACCAGAAGGAGGGCTCCCTTGACGTACTCCATTCGTGGGACACCGACTTCCACCAGGTCCATGTACCACCGTGCCTGTCGTCGGCTAAGCTCTCGTCCCGGGGACATTGGCCATTCCAGGGGGCGATGGTCACCTTGTAGCCGGAAGTCGGAGGAGAACAGGTAGTGCCTCCAGGTGACGGTGGTGCAATGGTGCAACGCACAGAGCTCCCTTTCGCCGGTGTGGTAATTCTGCTCCGCTGCAGAAAACTGCCGACTATCGTAGGCGATCACCCTCATACCGTCCCCCGTATCTTGCATGAGTACGCCTCCCAAAGCAACTCCGCTTGCGTCCGTTTGTACCAAAAGCGGCGCTGACCCATCCGCGGCTGCCTTCATGTCGGGCAATGCCAATACTGGGGCTGAGGAGAGAGCGGTCTTCAGCTCGTCGAAGGCCCATTGTTGGAGTTATCCCCACTGCCACGGTACGTCGGTCTTGGTGAGCGAGGTCAAGGGTTGGGCAATCTCCGAGAACCGGTGCACAAACCGGCGGTAGTACCCCGCTAGTCCAAGGAACTGTCCGACGTGGGTTACCGTCTCCAGCTTCGGCCAGTCCTTGATGGAGGACACCTTGTCATGCTGAGGTTGGCATCCTTCGGCGGATAGAGTGTGGCCCAAGAACCGTAGAGACTCCTTCAGCATCTGCGCCTTGGATGCCTTCAGGTATACCCCTTTTCTCGACAAGTGTCCAAGAACTGACGTACGTGGTCGTAATGTTCTTCCACCGTGCGTGAGAAGACCACCACATCGTCGATGAAAATCCGTACAAAGGGGAGATGACCAAGTGCACGCTGCATTCGCCGCTGATACTGAGATGGAGAGTTCTGCAGGCCCAGGGGCATCACCAACCATTCGTAGGCCCCCATCTGGGTGGTGAACGCGGTCTTCTCCACGTCCTCCTCGGCCATTGGCACTTGCCAGAATCCGTCCACCGCGTCAAAGGAGGAGAAGAACGCCGCCCCTTGCATCTCGTCAAACATCAGTTGGATGTCCGGTAGTGGATACCGGTCCCGCACCGTCTGCTGATTCAATTGTCGGTAATCCACCACCAGACGCAATGTCTTCGGATCACCAGGCTTGGGTACCATCAGACATGGGGCGGCATACGGGCTTGACGACGGCCGGATGTAACCCTTCTTCATGAGCTGCTCGATGCGTTCACGTAACTGGCGTAGCTCTTCAGCGGTCATCTTGTATGGACGCCTACATGGTGGTCCACCCTCCGCGTCCGGCTTGCGATCAATGCGGGCCTTGTCCTCCTCAGTGCGACGCAACTTGGAGGCCTCCGGTAGAGCTGCACACAGGGTATCTAGATACTTCTCAAAGAAGGCGTCAAAGCGCTGCTTCCACGTGCTGCTTACCGGTGCATCTCGAGTATCTTGACGGGGTCCTTCCTTCTCCGCGGGGGTGTGAGGTGGCGGTATTTCAGCAGCGGTAGCCGCAAAAGCTGCCTCATGGTCGTTCCCACGCGCGGCCATCATGAGCCACTGAGGTTGTGACTCTTCATCCCCGGCCAGGCGCCTGGTCTCGGCGTGGATGAGGTGCTGCTTCAGCTGCGCTGCCGTCAAGAATACCTCATCGATCAGCCCCGCGCCTTGGGCCTTGCCCTGACCCACCCCCGGACTACAGCCCGCGAGTGTCACCCGTTGTTGTCCTCCACCATTTGCTCGCGTGTTGAAGGATACGGAACCGTGACCGGCATAATCCAACGTGACCGGGGAAAGACTGCGAAGCCACTTACCCCCCAACACCACGTCTACTTGGATTCCTAGCGGCAAGACTCGTAGAGCCATTCGCTTCTCGCAGTAGTTTACTCCCGCCGCCGTGTGCGCGGTGAACTTGGTGTACGCCACCTCTCCAGCGGTCTTTACAGATCCATCTGCCAGTGTGACCTTCATTGGCGTCCCTGAGCGCACTGTCAAGTCACAGGTACGGGCACAATCCGCCGAGATGAAGTTGTCCGAGGCGCCTGAGTCCACCAGCACCTTTACTCGGTGTCCACGAAGGTAGGCATAGAACACCAGGAGTAAGGGTCCTTCCTCGTCCCGCACCGCTGACAGTGTGTGTGCCAAGAGTGTCCCTGTTCGAGTGTTTGCTTTCCAGCGCACCCCCCATCCAGTTGAACACGCTTACATTTAAGAGCATCTTCAATCGGGTGAGAGCTCAAAGCGGTTGCAGCCTCGTCCACCAAGGCGTTGCACTCGTGTTCTTCGCCACTACCATGTTCAGTGGCACTGACGTACGTGGTGGCGTTGGTCGAGACACTGACGTGAGTGGTATCACTATCCGTGGGGCTGACGTGAGTGGTGTCACTGTTGGTGTCGCTGACGTGAGTGGTGTCGCTGCCGGTGGCACTGACATGCGTTGTGTCGCTGTCGGTGGCGCTAATGTGCGTCGTGTCGCTGTCAGTGGCGCTGATGTGAGTAATGCCACTGTCGGTAGCGCTGACATGTGTAGAGTCACTGTCTGATCCGCTTTCCAGCGGCTGGAACCCCCCGGTTGCATGCTGGGCCGAACGCGTTGCATGCTGGGCCAGGCGCGTCACCTGCTCAGCGGGGCATGTTGCATGCTTGGCGGAGCCGGTTGCATGCCCAGGCTGTCTGGTTGCATGCTCAGCCGGGCGTGTCGCATGCTCAGCCGGGCGTGTCGCATGCTCAGCCGGGCAGGTTGCATGCTTAGCCAGGCTGGTTGCATGCTCAACGAGGCAGGTTGCATGCTGAGACCCACTGGTTGCATGCTGAGCCGGACGTGTTGCATGCCGGGCGAGGCGTGTTGCATGCTCAGCCGGGCGGGTTGCATGCTCAGCGAGGCATGCTGCATGCTCAGCTGGGCGTGTTGCATGCTCAGCTGGGCAGGTTGCATGCTGAGACCCACTGGTTGCATGCGTAGGCCGGCTGGTTGCATGCGCAGGCCGGCTGGTTGCATGCTCAGCAGGACATGCTGCATGCTCAGGCGAGCTGGCAGCATGCTCAGCGAGGCGGGTTGCATGCTCAGCCGGGCGTGTTGCATGCTCAGCTGTGCAGGTTGCATGCTGAGACCCACCGGTTGCATGCGCAGGCCGGCTGGTTGCATGCGCAGGCCGGCTGGTTGCATGCTCAGCAAGGCATGCTGCATGCTCAGGCAAGCCGGTCGCATGCTCAGCCGGACTGGTTGCATGCTGTGAGGCGCTGGTTGCATGCTGGAATCCACTGGTTGCATGCTGAACCAGGCGTGTTGCATGCTGGTCGGGGCGTGTTGCATGTGGGGACAGGCCCGTTGCATGCTCAGCCGGTCGAGTTGCATGCCGGCGTGGGCTGTTAGGTCCTCCCGCCAGCTGCTGGGTCATGTTCAGCTCCTCCACGGGCGGACTAGGGCAAGATGCAGCACGTTGGTTGCATGCTGGCGGTATGCTGCCCGATCCGCCTGCCAGTTGCTGGGTCATACTCAGCTCCTCCTCGAGGTGCTCAGGTTCGCCCGCCGGTTGCTGGGTCGTGCTCAGACCCTCCCAAGCAGCAGGACGCGCAGCCTCCCAAGCCGCAAGACGTGCAGCTTCATTCTTCCTCCAGGCTTTCATCCGCTGGTCCAAGGTCGTACGCTTCCTCCCACTCCTCGAAGGCTTCGAACGACGGGTAGGCGTATCCTCCCCCGAGGACTGCTCACGGTATTGCTGCAACCGGTACTGGCTGCAATGAATCTCCATCTCGGACTCGTCCGTGCTGTGGGTTAGGTCCGAGGGGCTCGATCCTAGAGTTGCCGCAAGAACTGTCTCGTCTGGTTTGAGAGGAGCAGGATTGGGAGGTGGGTGTGCTCGTCGAACACGTCCGAACACAGCATGCACAATCGCCTTACCGCACTGCCTGACCCGCTGGACTGCCGTGGTCCATGTGGAGGCCGTTTTGAGCGCATGGGAGTCAAAGGGGGTGTCCTGCGCTCGTTGTGCCCGCCGACGTCGCCACAAGCGATAGGCTCGCTGGATTGATATCGCCGCTGACGCTTGACGCCGTCGAAGGCGACGGAGCCCAGTCGTCTCCCAAGGTCGGCCTTCTTGAGGTACATTCGTCTTCGGCCCGTATTCTTGCTCCACAGCCCGACGCTGCTCGCGTGGACTCAACTCTGCCCAGGCCAAGCCCAATGTGCCGCCCATGCGACCACGCAAGCGGGCAAGTATAAGCTCGTCCAACTCGTACTTCCGTTGGCGACGGCTGAAAGGAGTAGTCGCAGGACGTCGTGTAGCATGGCGGCGACTGCGCTCAGCCATCTTGTGTGCCTCTGCCGGGGACTTCTTCTTGAGGGTCATGCGTAGTTGTCGTAGTAGGACTCTTTCAGAGGTAGCCCCGGCCGGGCTTCTCCAGCTCCACGATGTCAACCGTCTACGCTGATCTGCCAGGGAACTCTGGTACACCTCGGAGGCCCCCGGTGCAGCTAGGTGCAGATCCTTGTAGTCGCTGGGCTGAACCGTTGGTGCCGCGTGATGATCTCGGACACGTGGGGGAGGTCCATCAACGTTACCGCGGTCAATTGGGACACCGTGTTCGGCACAGTAAGTCTCCCAACAAGGATGTGCTGTCGGGGGGGTTATCGGCGGAGTCAATGATCCCCGAGCAGGGGGGGGGATCCTCCACTGAGAGGGGTCGTCTGCTCAAAATGGTTGCGCGCCGTGCGCGCTCTCGGCCACTGAAGGCGATCCGTGATGAACGGGGCCTCGGGCTGACGGTGGAGGGGGGCCGTGCGGCCACACCATGGGGCGAGTCGGATGAAGCCTCTGTGCTCACCGGGGCATGCAGCGCTCGCAGTGAGACGGGCTTTGTCGGGGTACAGGCGGTGGCCTCGTCACGTGACGTCCGCGAGGGCCATGAAGGACGGGCTGCCACATTGGTATAGGGCTGCCTCTGTCCACGGGGTCGATGGAGATCTACTCCTCTTGCCCGGGAGCCCCTGTCGGCTCCCCACTCCGAAAAGCTGGATCCTCGGTGCTCGTGATGTCACACAGGGCACACAGATCCCCATAGGAGTCCACGTCAGCATCCGCCAGAGCGAGGATCTCCTCCATCGTTTCAAGCTCTTCGGGGTTGAGGGAATCCTCCTCGACTCTCTCCTCAATGACCTCAACGCAAGCCGCCACTTGCCCTGGCCTTCGCGCCAACCGTGCCGGGGCGTTGGCCTTCCAGATTGCCAACTTCTTTTCGTCTGTGCAATTGGCCACCAAGTGCTCGAGACTGCCACATGCAAAACAGGGCCGCTCCCTCACCGCAGGTGCCGGTCGGGATCCTTGGGCCGCCGCCGTGCTTACGGTCACCGGGGCCGCTGTTGCCGAGTCGCCCCCGGCAGTCCCCGGCTCCCACGTGAGTGAGTGCCGCCAACGCAGGCCTCCTCGGGGGCCACCTAGACCGACCAGACGGGGTGCTGCGTGGTGGAACTTGCCGTTGTCGATGTCCCATCTCCAACGCCACCTTACGGGCGATGGTGTCGTGGAGAACCGCGTCCTCCATCACCTTAGCCGTCTCGATTTCCGTGGCCACGGAACGAACCTTCAAGATGGCGGAGGTGTCGGACCGTCCGAGTCGACGTTGTTCATCTTCCCACTGCTCCGGGTGACTGGTGTCCAGCCCCAGGTCCGCCAACTTGGAACCCACTTGAACGCTGTGACGTAGTCCACCCCAAAAGAGCTCGAGAAGTTCCAGCTTGGTAACCTTGCCGCAACCCCGTACTACGTCCGCCACAAAGTTGACAGTCGCGGTTCGGGTGGTGATGCGGGTGTAGAAGGCACCGGTCTTCTCCTCCGATCGCTGCCTCGTTGAGAGTAGCTCCGACTTCAGCCGCTTCAAGGCGTCCGTGGTGATGTCCACCGACAAGGCAAGGTCGCCCATGAACCGTGGCACCGTTGCGTACCTCACCTTCCACGCCTCTCCTTCGCTGCCTCCCGGCGCCATCTCCTCGACGTACAGCTTCTGAGCCTTGGCCAACTTGGCGGTCTTGACCATCCATAGCAAGGTGGAGACGCTGAGCTGGTTGCGTCCTTGCGCCTCACGCCGAAAGCTGGGAGTAGTGAGCGCCGCAATCACCGTCATGTGCTCCAGAAGCGCATTCACCGCCACAGAGAACTCCTCAAGGTCGTCCATGGCCCGGCCCTTCGTGTAGTGATCGCCGGGGAACTCCGGGAGGTCCTCCACCAACTTGTAGATGCCCCTCAAGAGCGAGCTCTCGTTCTTGATCGCGGTCTGGTAAGAGCGGTCGGCGGGGGTGAACATGGCCGTCGGGTCTTCCGGAGCTCGTGCAACCCCGGCCGGTGGTCCCGCCACTGCCGTATGAGCCACCGTCGGGGTGAAGGTCGCGGCATCGGCTGAGAGTCGATGTGAAGGAGCTGGGAAGGTGGAGGGGTCTGGCTGCATCGTAGGAGGCGGCCCAAACGATGCAGCCAGGTACCATGGAGCAGCACATACCTCCACCCAGGCTTGTAGCCCATCCAGCTCGTAGGTCTCCGCCTCCGACTCCGTGAAGGCATCCACCACCGGTCGTCTCGGGCATTGGTACCATTGTGACGGAATTCTGGGACGCCTCGTGCGTGCCTCGAATAGACTCCTCTGCCACCGAGCGGTCCACCAAGAGGGCGTAGGTGGAGGTCTCGGTGGTGTGCAGCGGACGTATCTCGGGGAAAGAGGTACCGCCGGCCCCACTCAGAATGTATCGAGTAGGACTCAGCCCAAGATTGTCACAGACCTTCAAGGCTGCCGACAGACCATGGCGCGAGGAGGTGATCTCGGGTAACGTCGCTGTAGTGACCAATTCACCCGGGGGCACCCACAAGGAATCCCCTTGGGGAGTGACCACTAACAGTCGTGTAGTTGACGTCGCCGGTCCCGCCCCCCCAGTCGGG
>LGRX02008596.1:0-11105 GCA_001247695.2 Cymbomonas tetramitiformis
TCCGGAAAGAGGAGCCGTTGACTCTCGGGAGTTTGAAAAGTCGTCAGGAGTGTTGAGCGGTGACGTCGCCTGAAATGGCCGAGCTTAGCCGAGCGTGCTGAATTTCCGAGCTTGTGCTGAATTCGGGGTTTTGAAACGGAAAGCCGCTGGCCGTCTCGGCGTCGCCGTGCACCTTCTCAACACTCTTAGGGTGGGAATTCACGGGAGTGCGAACTATCGCGCCTCACCTGAGAATTCCCTCGGGAACTTGGTAAAGAAAAGTAGTCGTAAACGACGAAGACGATGTCTTCGTGCGGACACGTAGAAGGAAGCAGCAGCGGCGTTAGTGAGTGAAGCTAAGGCTGAGCTGCGGCACGCACACATACCGCAAACGCACGCACGCACGCACGCATGAATTCAGGGTACACTTTTGCGCGCCTGCTTATTGTCGTGCGGTGAATTCAGAGGTGCTCCAGACTCCTTAGGTGCATATCGGGTCCCTGCACGACTGTCCGTTCCTTGCAAGAAAACACGGAAAGCGTTCACTTAGCACACGGCGTCTCGGGCTTACCTCAACTGCGCGGAGCTGTGGCCTTTAGTGTTGCGGATTCGCCTTCCGTTATGCGAGTGTGGATCTACACCTAGCCGGTGTGGCCGCGCGAGCGGGGTTGCGAGTTCGGGGGCACTGAATTCAGGCTATGCGCTACGTGAGAAGCGCGTATCAGACAAACTGTCCCTGACTGATTCAAACAGGCGCTTAGTGCGTGGGGATTTGCAAAGTCGCTGTAAATTCAGCGAGGAAATATATATATTCGATACAAATTTACGCAAGGCCAAGATGATTTTGAAAGGTTCAGAGTTATCTGCAGAATGTTTTGAAATCGTCCCTATTCTCTTTAAGAGCTCCTTTCCTACAGCTGCAGCTAGGCGTTTTGTGTCTTCTCGGTTCGCGATGTTTCGCCTTCTCCAATCAGCGATCTGCTTCCTCATTTGAACTGTCGCCAAATGCCACATCCCGTTGGTGACTCTTGATATACTACATTCTGACGCTGGCTGCTGTTGTGACGTGGTGTCACATGTGGTGCGGCCATGTCGAGTTGCCGTGAACTTCCGCGCTTGGGGCGCGGCGCAGTGCTTCGCGTTTGTACTCGTTGGTGTTGCAGGTGCCAGCGGTGACCCGGTGCGGCGAACCGGAGACTTCGTCCACGTGGCGCGGATGAGGCGCTGTGGTGCCTGTGATATTCCTTGATCTTCACGAGGCCGTAGATGGGCTCAGCCTGGCCCGGCGGATGTCGCGCCACGCCCGGCGGACTGTCGCCCCGGTCGTGCGAGCGGGAGCAGCTCAGAGGGAAAGCATTTTGTAGAACAGGAAATGGGTCAGGGCGAATGTAATTCGAGTTGGGCGTTGTTGTCGTACGTGGTGACGTGGCTGTCGTGCTGCTGAATAACTGACTGGGGTGTTTTGGGTAGATGTAACGGCTGATACGCCATGGGTGGCGCCCGTGGCTGCTGTGCGAGGGTGCTGTTGTCGTGACGCGTCGTACTGTACCGCGTCGGCGCGTTTTGGGTATAACTAAGATGCGTGACAAGCGTCATCGGGCGAATAACTGATTGTGAGGAAGGGGTCGTCTGAGGGGCGCCGTACTGATCGCGGGTTTCACGGAGTTTCTACCGGAATATCCAAGTACACTAGATATCAGAAACTCCCGTACTCGTGTGGATAAACTGTGTCAGATAAATAAACCCTAAGCTAGATATACCCGGAACGGTCTCGGACGGTCTCGGAGTCTAGCCTACCTGTGACACAGCGTGTGTCACAGTACGAACCTACAGATCAGTCAGCCGTCCAGTGTTGGTCCTAGGGATCTGTCATAGGGGCCTGACCGGGACTCCCAGTCAGGGCTGCCTATACAGATTTCAGCATACTCATCATCGTCACTCACACTCGTCTGATTCCGGTACGCAACGCTGAGCGGTAATGAAAATGGCGCTACCGGCGCCTTCACTAGAGTGGCATCTTCCAGAAACCAGCCACCACCTCTATTACGCTCCCAACGGCGTAACGCTCCAGAAGGGTGGACGATAATATGCTGCCAGCTATAATCGAGCCCAGGCTTTCACTCCCCATAGTACGAAGTCAATGGCTCGGGAGTCCCCTTCCGAGCCCATTGCCATTTCACTGCCCCAGTACGCATAAATACAATATGTCAATCGAATGGCTTGGCATGGCTAGTGTTCCCTGGCACAGAGAGTATATGTGATATCTCAAACAGTGGTTGCCCTTCTTCGGTGATCATCGGTGGCAGAGGCAAAGGTGCTTGGATTGAGTCATTGTACAACTCTATTCTGGATACAGGCTGAACCGGGTGAATACGAATGTCGAGATCCCCGAAATCTAACTCATAAGCACGTCCATGGCTGAGCACTTTAGATATGATAAACGGCCCAATGTATGGCTGTTTAAAGTGTCTGCCTGCCTCTGTCAAACCAGTCCATTGAATAAACTCAGTCCGTAGAAGAACTTTCTGCCCTACTGCAAATTGTCGGGGCATGTGAGTCTTATTGAATCTGGCTCGGTTGATCTCTGCTGCTCGGGAAATGTTATCTACCGCATTGGCATGTACAGCCGAGTATTGGTCAAAATGATCTCGAATAGCATTCTGTATTGGAACAGGAGCTTCTGGCGGAATAGTGATTGCCAGATCATGAGGCGAAAGTGGCTGCGCCATCGAGTCGAGATAAAATGGTGAATAACCAGTAGTTGCAGAAACTGTGTTGTTAATTGCAAACTCCACCAGAGGCAACTTGTCCTCCCACGAATTGGCTGAAGTATCGTTGCAACAACACCTGAGGAGAAAAATACTATCTAATCAGTTATAAACCAGAGGATGGTGAATCATGCATCAAACAAAATGAAAATACCTGAGGATGTCCTCAATGAAGGCATGGCTTCTCTCATCGCTTGCATTCGACTGTGGATGGTGTGAAGACGTCATAGCCAATCTCGTACCAGTAGATTTCCACAATGTTTGCCAGAATGAAGAAGTAAATCTGGGGTCTCGATCTGAGATGATGTTCCTCGGAAGACCACGGAGCTTGAAGATATGCTGCATATATATTGAAGCAGTATGCTGAGCAGTCCAGGTCATGTTGAAGGGAATGCGATGACAGCGATGAGAGAATTGGCACATTACCACGAAAATACTGTCGTGCCCATTAGTGGTGATAGGCAGGTCAGTAATCCAGTCAAGAGATACATCAAGCCATTTTGTCTTAGGCACACAATATCGTATATGTGACTGACCGTAAGGTTTGTGTCTCCTCGTTTTTTGGCGTTGACACACGGGGCACTCCCGAATGTACTGAATGGCTGCCTTCGTCATTCCAGGCCAGTAATATCGGCTACGCAATAAATGAAGCATGCGATTCTTGCCTACATTACCAGAAATAGTGGCTGAGTGGCACTCATGAAGTAGAATGTGGCGAAGCTGTGTGATCTCACCGTCATCTGTAGGAACTTTTGCAGTAGGTGGAATGTAAAGCTGTCTGCCAAAAATGGTCTTGCGGTAGATCAATCCCTGAATAAGCTCGAAATTGCTGGCTGACTGTGATGATGTCGATGATGCCAGCTTAGATAATATAGTTTGTGCAAATGTGTCACGATCATACTGAGATATAATAATGTCGTGGAGCTGATGAGCTGATGATGCAGAAATAAGAGCAATGAATGTAGAATCTGTAGACGGAATGTCTGTTGAATGTGATTCGCCGACGTCTATATGTTGCAGACAATCAGTGAGTTCAAAGAGTGTAGAAATACGGGGAAATACGGTAAGCGCATCTGCAACCTTATTCCTCTCGCCAGAAATGTGCTCTATTCGAAAGTTGTACTCGGAGAGCTCATCCAACCACCTCGCCTGTTTGGGGCTTAGTGTGGATTTGGACTGGAAATAAACCAGTGGCTGATGATCTGAGCGAACAATAGTCTCTGGAGCTCCCAGCAAGATGTGGCGAAAGAATCGGAAGCCCTCCACAATGGCAAATAGCTCGATCTCAGGAATAGGCCAGCGTCTCTGTGTATCAGAAAGAGTGACGCTGTGATAGCCACATGCCTTCATACCTTTTCCTTGATCCTGCAATACTACTTGACCAACGTGTGTGCCTGATCCATCGACCTCCATAATAGATGGCAGTTTCTGATCTGGAAGCTGTAGTACTGGAGCATGGCAGATGACACTTTTGAGATTATCAAATGCCTGCTGCTGCTCAGATTCCCAGACAAACTCTGCATTATCCTTAAGGAGACGATTGAGCGGCTCGGCAATCTTGGAGAACTCGTTGGTATAAATCTCCTAAACTGGCCGACCATGCCCAAGAATCACCGAAGAGATGACTTGCCATCTTTAGCCATACGGCGTAGAGGCTGTTTACCAACGGTTGGACCATATGACACTGGAGGCTGGATAGCCATGACTGCACGGATTCTGTCTTCGATGATTGAAAGGCCTGCCTCTGAGATATGGTGTCCGATAAAATCGATGGATCTGACGAACAACTCAACCTTAGAAGGCCTGATGTAGAACTGATGATCTCTGCAGCGCTGTAAGAACTGTCGAACATGCTTCACGTGGCTGTCAAAATCTGGACTGTACACTATGGTGTCATCCATGAAAATGACCAAGAACTGATCGATGAAGTCAAAGAATGCTCGATTTCCAACACGTAGAGCGGTCGCAGGAGCGTTAGTTAACCCGAAGGGCATCACTGTCCACTCGTATGAATCATATCTTGTACGTATTGCTGTCTTGTGGATGTCGTCTGGATGTATGGGTATCTGATGGAAAAATTGATTGAAATCAAATCTGCTAAACCATCGTGCCCCCTTAAGCTGTTCAATTTAGGGTATCATGAGGTGGCAATGGATACGTGTCCTTTATGGTGATGTTATTAAGGGCTCGATAATCACAGCACACCCTCCACTTCCCCCCTGGCTTAGGAGCGAAAATGATTGGGCATCCATATGGTGATGATGATGGACGAAGGATACCCAGCTCGACATATTTAATGATCTGTCGTTTGAGCTCCTCCATCATAGGCACTGGAATAGTACGAACTGGCTGAGATGGTGGCGTATGCCCTGGTTCAATGTTGATGCGATGATATCCACCTTCAAACCGTTCTGGCCTATGGCCAGCTGGAAGATCCTCCTGGAAAATATCTGAAAAGTCTTCTCTGATTAGATCACGTGCTGCTGTGACCTTTGGGTCTTCCATGGTAGTGTCTGAGTCTGGTGCTGGCATGACCAATTCACCATCGACCTCTGAGAGAAAAAAGAGATAAGCTACGGCTTCTTCAGCCGACCCACTGGATCGTATACGTTGTAGGTGCTTCCTCATAGTGGTGGCACTGACCAATTCCATTTCAGGAAGGTCATCTGAACCTGGAGTCTGTTCAACTCTGGATAGAACCGTACGAACACTGGAACCTGATGAGTGTTTCCGAGTGATCGTCATATTCTTGGACTGGAAGTCAATGTGTGGGTTCCTTCTTTCCAACCAATCCTGTCCCAGGATGACTGTGAAGGGTTTCATGTCAATGATATAGAAATCTTCTGTATCCGTATACTTACCCAGCGTGAATGTAGCATTGGGAAGATAGGATGTACAGGATAATTGGCTTTCTCCAGCCAATCCCACTGAGAATGATGATGAGTCTGTTGGTGATATACCAAGCTGAGAAGCGAACTGTCTGTCGATAAATGACGATGTAGCTCCTGGATCTACCAAAATGTGAGTACTCTGTCCATATACTTTCCCTTTGTACAACAACAGCTTCTTCTGTGATTTCAGCTGTGCTGTCTGTGACCGCATCTGTGCGATGTGTTCTGAGGGAGTATCCATCTGTTGGAACTGTAGTGTCAGACTGGAAAGGACTTCTTCTGAGATACTCTCAACCCGGCCACTTGCTTCAGTGGCATTTTCAGGCGGATTTATCCCCGGGGTGCCCTCATCACTGGTACCTGTCCGGTACCCGGAGAGTTTCTCTGAGGAGCTGGAGCTGATGCTGGAGCTGGAGCTGGAGCTGGAGCTGCAATTGCTGCATTGATGCTCTGCTGATTCTGGAGCTCCTTAACCAGGGTGTTGACTGTTTTTAGGAGTTTGTTGGACTCACTTTTGCCACCCTGATTATTCTGTTGCTGCTGTCCTCTGTATGGATCCTGAGCTGGAGGATTGCCTTTTATGGGTTTCCCATCTGGTGTCTTGGTGGAAAAGCAATCCTTTGTGATGTGATTGGTACGACCACACCGTTGACAAGGCTGGGAAGGAGATTATGCTGATCCCTTTCCTTTTCCTTTTCCCTTGCCTTCTCCTTTGCCTTTTCCTTTATTACTCTGGGAATTCTAGTTGGCATTCTGATTCTGGTTGCCTCGATTCTGATTGGATCTGTCATATGGCTTATTGCCACGGCCCTTGTCCTTATCTTTCCTGACTGGGCCTCCTGACTGTTCCTTCTGTCCCCTATAGTGAAGGGTCTCTGTCCGCGCGTGCCGCATCTGCCTCTGCGACGCCTGCAGTTTCAGTGAATTCTGGTTCGAGGGCCCCTACCCCTTCGCGGGGTCTTCGCACCCCTGGCGCTACCGGCTAAGATCCGGTGGTGCGCATGAACACCCTCATCAGCAAGCCCACCTTCATTTCGCTCGTTGCTACCTCTGCTGACTTCCACCGCGATGCCTCAGTCTGGGAGTCCACCCCGGTTCGCGCTTCGCAGCAGCACGAGTACAGTGAGCGCCTGGCTGGACTACGCCTTCGGTTACGGTCGTGATGCAGAGCTCGTGAAGGTGCTCCATCCGCTCCCATACATGGCTTTAAGCCGCAGAAGGGCTACGCGCTCGATGGCCCCGACGCTGAGACCGACTTCGCCATCCTTCTCAGCAACCTTCACCACGTCCTGTCCCCCATCATTTCTCCCACTTCGAGCACGAGTATCTGGAGTACCACTAGTGGCGACTGCCCGGAAGTCCTTGTGGTAGGAGCAGAAACGCGCGTAGTCCTATGACAAGGACCACCGTTTCACGATTTTTTTGGGCCGCCAGATGGCCTCTAGAGGTCGTATCCCATGAGCTCGTGCCTATTTGGCACCTATATATTGGTTGGGTGGGCGTGTTTAAGTCAGAAATCGCTATATATATCGCGTTTGAATGCAGCAAAGTCAGGCACCCGATGAAAATCTTGGTTGCTTATTTTCACATACTACGTATTCAAAAAGGTGCTTAAAATGGTACCATTCCTTCATGATTTTTTACCAATAGCATTTGGACTAAGAGCCAGCAAGGCCGCATTCTTATCGCAACTATACCTCCATACTAATGATAATTGGGCCTTGACACGAGGTGGGATTATTATATATACTCTCAAAATGGCTTCATCGTTGCCCTACACCCGGAAAAACATGTTTGATCCAAGCGGCAGAAAATATTCTTTTGTGCTCTTACATAATATACATAATCTGGTAATAGGTGATATGTGTTATCCGGAATGGGTCCAAATGATGGTATCAATTACTTAACATATAAATTGATTATCCAAAAGCTCAATGTTGACCATATGAAGCATATCATGATAGTTATGCACCATTTTAGATGGCCAACCCTGACTTTTTAGGAGTGGAAAATGCAGTTTTCCTAGGAATGCCTTACTTGTGCATCCGTGTGAGCGTTGAGGTTTTGTGCTCATGCCCCCATAATCCACATGATGGCATTAACTCCTACGCTGGAATGGCATTTGGACTTCTCACGGTATGGTTGGCTACACCGTCGCTTTGTTAATTCCATATCAAGGTTGGGTTTGGAGCAAACGGTTGCGAGCGGAGAGCGGTCGCGGTGGGGGCGGCCAAAAGGTAGCGGTCGTCGAGAGCTGGAGAGCGGACAAGGGCGTAGAAGTCAATGGAATCGCGTGCTCCGAAGGATCCCCGGGAGCTGAAAACGATGTGATATCCACCAGAAAACAACAAAATCCTGCCAAAGTAGCACTAAATCGCAAAATATCCGAACCGGTAGTCCACAACGTCGCTCAATCAACCGGTCCGCCTAGACCACACCGCCCAACCGCGCGTGATCCCCCCCCTAGCGTACCGCTCACTCCATCCCAAGCGTTAACGGTTAGCCAAGCATGGTCATGTCGCAGTGTCAAAAAAAAGGCGTGCGTCGGTCCAAACCTACTAGATATATCGGGCCGGATATTTATTTGAATAGAACCCTAACTCAAAGTTTCAGAGATCATACCATAATGTAAACTTATTATGGTAAAAGAGATAACGGATACCCCCGAGTTATACGTACGGTTCGGGGTTTAGGTTTCGGCCTACGGGTGACGGTCACCCAGACTACTCGAGGAGGAGGAGGCAGGTGACAGATTCGGGTGTCACCGTGCTAAACCCAGCAGGTTATGGCGGCGGGCCCACCAAGCTTCCACCTAGTCGTAGCGAGTATCTCACGAATTAGTCACTTCGATAATAAATATTCGATACCGAGCCAACCTGATTGTGCCCACTCGAGTACACGGTTTGCGGAGTGCATCTCACTACGTTCGCCTACACAACTAAACCTTCAAACCGCTCACACACCTACTCCAGTAAGATTCTCAAGCCCCATATTGATTTGATTTTTGGCGTCACGATACGCTCATACCCCCTTGAAAATGGTATTCATGTGCGGTGGCACCCTGCCCCGTATAACGAGCTATGCTGGAAATGACACTGTGACTACTAAATATATCACTGTCATATTCCTAGAGTAGTCTGGGCGACAGCAGCTAGGACCTAGGACCCAACTATTTAACAGGGCATCTTATTTATTCCTCACTTCAAGTTTACGTCACCTTCTAAACACGAAACCCTGAAAGAGGGTTTATCCGTTTGTAGCTTTATACTGGCAGCATTATATATCCAACAAGCTATGGCAAATTACATTGCATTGAAAACGATTATTCTATTCGGTGTCACACGCGAGTTTGGAGGGAAATATTTTTGCCGCCGAATTACTAGACATTCAAACCGGCCAACCCGCCTGCGGTAGGTAGTATTTCGACTTCCTGATCGCAAAAAAAACGTGCTTGTGACTTAGGAACAGCTAGAGATCGACGTAGGCCATAAATGAAATATCATTCCCGACGCATCCGGCATACTAACGCCCGGCTGCTCGAGTTATTTATCGTGTACGAATTTGTATCATTTTGTAACACGAAAGCCACAATGCACTGGAGAGGAGAGCACACCGTTGAATCTGAGTTTAAGACTGAAACCCTACCTCAGTTCTTTCTCATATGTTGGGTTCTAAGGAAGAGCTTTCCGCGCCCGAGCTTTCCAACCGTCATGTGGGAACGTGACCATGGAAGACTTCATGGAACGCCCCAGAAAACTGATGGGATAGTTCTTGGACTGTCCCAGAAAGTTGTTGGGATAGTTCGTTGGATGACCACAGAAGAGCAATAGGACGGTTCTTGGAGTCCCCAAGAAAAGTGTTGGGATAGTTCGAGAATAAACCGATCAAACCGATGAATACTTCTTGGATTCTCCAAGAAAATTGCTGGGATAGTCCGTGGATTATAGCCGTAATGCGATAGTCCGCGAGTCGAGCGAGCGAGGTTTTGCTTAAAAAAAAATATAAGTATACCTCACGATGTCAAATTATTTCAGTGGCAACTTGCACTCTCGAAAATCGGTTCTGACAACACGGAATCCATACCCAAAGTCAGCCCAAAGTCAGTGGGAATTTAGACTCGCTGCAGACTCTGCGTCAATGATCCCAACAACCGACCTCGAAGAGTTGCGAAGTTAGCAAAGCCCCGAGAGACGGAGCAAGAGACGAAAACTATTCTCAGGGCCCGGATTTGAATCAACGCTTGAGGACGCCAAACAACGATAAACCGTAGTAAATAAATACCATAGATTAATCCGTATTTACTGCGAGCGCCAGGCACCACAGTGCTCGACGGGGCACTTTCTTTGCAAGCTCAAAACTTTGTCGGACATGGGAAGCATAAAGCCTTCATTTGTAACCTTTGAGGAGCGAAGTCCTCGAAGTTCTTATGCTACATGTTTCTGCTTCTGACCAAGGGGAGGCGACTCAAACTAAAGGCACGTGGTTCACTCGATCGTAGTCGTCTCGAAGCACTGGACGGCGCGCTGATAATCTCATACAATTTCTAAAATTGTAAAATAAGACATTTGTCGCGAGAAAATATTGATAGCTCTCAAAGAGTTATCGAGCTAGCCAAGCGAAGCTAGCCTATCTCTTGCTTTTGCGCGACTTGGGCTTTTTCTGGGGAGGAGGCATCTGGTAGTCACCCTTCGCAAGTCTTTCGTCCACGACCTGCCAAGAGTTTCCAAAAATTCAGGGAAAAGATGAATACTTTCGTAAACGCAAAACAGCAAGCCGCGTTACCTTCTTCGTTTCGGTAAAGCTTACCACAGCAAATGTGGCATAACTAACGCCAGCGAATCCCGTTAACCAAGCAGCAGTCTCCACAAATCCAGGCATTGTGAAAATTCTGATATTCGCGAACCTGTAACTGATTGAAAACCCTCCCGTACGGTTGCGACGTATCTCTCTTCTCTGCGACCTCGTTTGGAAATCCTTTTCCCTTCTGGAGCTGTAGCAGCAGCCCGTGTCACCTATCTGTTCGTGTTGATCTGTACAAGTGTCACAGTGTCACACAAGGGGTATAAACTAGTTTATACCCCTTGGTGTCACAGTATGAGTATCTGCTATCTCACGTCAGATCGGACGAGACAACAGCAACAGAACAGCTGAACAGATACTCGTGAAGGTATCGACTGATTAGACTGATTGATTAATTCAGTCAGTGACATGAGCGACAAAAACCAAATCAGTTCATGTCACCGACTGAATACGATGTCACCAACCGAATACCAATTAATTCAGAAAACTCTCTCACCTCGCCCATCACATATATAAGTAATAATTTATTGCGGTGGGGGGCGACGTATATTAATATTACCGCCAGAAGTTAAGGATATATAATTATATATATGATTTATGGTATATATAATTTATATAACATATTTGCTTGAAATTTCTTGGCGCTTCGCGATAAAGAGGGGGGGGG
>LGRX02008597.1:0-37802 GCA_001247695.2 Cymbomonas tetramitiformis
AGCAGGGAAGATATCTTCCGTTGAGCTGGTACGGCCCCAAATCCCAAATTCTTTCGGCCCGCCTTCGGCCCGCCCGGTCCAAACTAGAAAATGCCCGCCGCAGGCGCGAAAATTTTAATCTTAAGTATGGGAAAATGCAAAAATCGCAAAAATTTCATCAAAATTTTAGAAGTTTGCGCCAAATTGGTTCGGCCCCAAAGCAATTCCTCTTTCGGCCCCTCTTCGGCCCGGGCCTCATTTTGGCGACTCAGTTCGGCCCGGGGCCGGCCAATCGGGGTAAGATATCTTCCCTGCCCCGAAGCGGGTGCCAGCGGGCTGGCAGCACTCCAGATACTCGTCGATGGTGTCGGGCACCCGCTCCTCGGCGAGAGCGAAGGAGAAGGCGGAGACGGTGTCGTAGAGCTCCGGCTTGCCGTCTGCAATGTAGCAGACGGCGTCGAAACGAGCGGGGTCGTTGCTTTCCATGGCGTTCCGAAACAGCGTGGCGAAGACGTCATGCTCGCTGCCCGTAACGCTGAAGCCGTGTGCGCCAACATGTCCACGTGGCCCGCCGTTCGGGCAGTCCCGATGCCAATGATTCTCCGCCGTAGCGGAGCATGTAGGGTTCCCGCACAATGGAACGAACGTACCGGTGGGTTTGTGGAAAGCCACTTTCTTCGAAGGCTTCCCACGGAAGGTCTGCGGGGAGTTGCCGTGCTCGGGAAGAGGCGTCGCAGCGAAGCGGTTGCCGTCACCATGCCCACCTCGGCCGATGGCGTTCTTACTTCTTGTCGTTGCGGGTCGTGAAACCCTTGGTGTCGTCGATCCGGTTGTGAAGGGTCTTGATCTCATTCTTCATGCCGAAAAGCTGGTCACGGAGCTCGCTGAAGAGTGAAGATGGTCTTAACTCCTATACTGTAATGACATTTTAGGGGTTTTATTATAGGGTTTGGTTATCGCATCGCCTTGTACGCATTATTTCGAATCACATTGAGCCATTCGGATATGTTTTGAACAACATTCGTGCCGACATTTTCCGGTATCAAACGTATCTCTACGACCTCTGTAGCTCAAAATATTATCCAAATAATACAGAATTTAGGGTTTTGAACTGATATGCCACACCCCGTCCAAGGCATAATATGCTGTGCAAGGGTCTGCAAACATGTTGCAAGCTTGAAAATATGTGCAGGGTGTATTGTTATCACAATGCATTGCCATCGTTATGCTGGAAACGCCGAACATTACTCCCATCTTGCCAATTTGGCTACCATGTATTTTGCACGCGTTTCAGTGAAACTTTAGGGTTCCAGGCGCATACCAACCTGTTTCCCTACGGCACTGTTCTGTTCACCCCAGAATACAAGCATATATTAAGAGGTTGTACTAAGAGCACAGTTAATAAGTTGTGCACCGTTCTACTATCAACTTTCATCATCTGCGATAGAGCCATCATCTGTCTCACACTCCTGCAACATGCACAGGATACATCGTATTCAGCGAGATGAGACGAGACGAGACGAGACGAGACGAGACGATACGAGACGAGAAGACAGTACACAGTAGCTTCACACCTCTTGTTGCCGTCGTGCGTTCGTTGCCTTCCCACGTTTGGCATATGTGCTCCTCATGACACCACGCATATGCTTCTGGAAGCAGTCACCCAGACAGACACGCACATAGCATGTTTGGCAGTACGTTCTGCAACTGGTTTCTGTGATACACCCTGCAACCTTACAAGAGCTCCGGGTAGGAACGGCGTTACCAGCCACGTCTTCTGCGTAACGTGCCCACACTGGTTTGCACACTTTCGTCCCGTCAAATGAATGACCAAAGCGCGCTTGGTTGCGACCTGCGCCCTCATCCAACTCGTCCGCACGTTCCAAAAAATATTCTGCCAGCTCCAAAGAAGAGTCAAGCAAGGGGCGGTCGCCCCCGTGGAACTCTCGATAATACAAGTGGGCTGTGGTAACGGCTTCGCGAAATAAACCTTTGTAGTGTACCATCCAAGGACGGTAGGTGGTCAGCTCATTCTCGATCTGCTGCAGATACTGGTCAAAGACATCTGTGCCAGTCTTCAAAACGTCACAGTCCTGCATATATCGATACAACACAAGTCCGCTCAGTACTTATGAGCTGCGCCTATGAACTATTGCAACAGGAAAACCACGCGAAGGACAAACACCTTTCTTAGTGTAGGTCTGAAAATATCGATGTATTCCTTCCTCGTTTTATCCCAACGCGCCACTGTGTCACCATTCTCAGGGGTTGGTGATGCATGACAGTTGCTAATAAAGTAAACAAGTTTATTATCTTGATACCCTGTCAAAAGCAACTCGACGTCACCCACTTTCGTAGTGGCACTAGCAAAAGAACCCCGTGCATCGTCGACAGTGATCGCTGGGACCCACTTCGCCTTGCTGGTACCAGTTGGGGGGAGCTTCGTCCGCCCATCACATCTGTTGAGCTGCGTGGTTCCAAGAAAGTTGAGCCCCTTCTCCTTGCACCACACAGCAAGTTGGTCACTACTATATGCGTTATCAGTGCCCAGGTTGTGCCCAAGAAACATGCCGTTCGCCATAGGCAAACCGTTGGTCACAAGGCGCTGACAAATATCAAACATCTTCCCCTTGTCGCTTTTCGCCACCATGTTTTCTTTGGAACGATGCATTTCGAACCAAAGAGGGATACCGGTGCTCGCTTCGTTCAGGGCGTACTGCTTGTTGTGACGCTGTTTGGGCTTGTCCTTATTGTAACACTTGGCAGCACCTTCGCCGTCCTTCCCTTCCATTTTCTCACCGCAGCTCTCATCGATCGTCACATCCTGCTTAGGGCGATAGCAAGCAACCAAGTTAGCGTTGAAAGAGTCGTGCACAACTCGCGTCTTGTATAAGTTGTCGTAGTTTGGGTTGTCCTCGCCAGTCGGGAGCTTTTTCTTCTCCGCGTTGCTGTTATCCGCTGCATGAAAATACCTCCAAAATTGTTGAAGCTTACCAGAACTAATCACGTTCGCGATCTGAGGAAGCCTGAGGAACTTTCCCCTCAAGTCAGCAGTGGACCAAGGTTGGTAGCGACCCGTCGTTCGAATTGCAGAATGCAATATTTCCAGTGCGTGCGCGCGCAGCATAGTCGACAGTGAGGGGGACTCGTATGCCCTATGCTTCCCCGCATCCTTGAAGCGCTTGTGGGCTTGAACAGTGGGTGTGACCTCCCCAGCCTGTTTCTGGGTGGCATAGAGCTCCGACTGCTCTAGGAGGAAGTCCCAGAGAGAACGCCATCTCTGACTCGTCGCTCCGCGAGTCTCACGTTGGGGATACGTGCCGGGCTTTGAGAGCCACCACAATTCCTCAAAGAAATATGAAACGCCCGCATCTGCGGGAGGCTCCTTCACAAAACCAGAAGTTGCGGTAAAGGAGATGGGGTTGGACTCTTTGGTCTTGCGCGTGTCCCAAACCAGTTTAGTAACGGCGGTTTCAGGAACACGCTGTCTTGGAACGTTCGCGCTTGCAGCGGGGCGGAAGCCTGAGGGACCAGCTCCCTGCGGTACACTTTCACGCACAGATGCCTCAGAAGCCAGCTCAGTATCCGACTCCTCAAAAGGCGTGTTGTCTGACGATGGGTCTTCCACTTCCTCACTCGCTGAGGCAGAGTTGTCGACGTCGCTCAACTCGTAGGCCCACGAGTTATCCTTCACTTCTGCAGTCGAACATATCCACTTTTTAATGCTTGTCTCAGGCAAATTATATTCAGTCCCGTCGGTGTACCGCACAACCCAATGTCCCGGCTTGTGAGAACATCTCTTCTTCACGACTCCGCGAAAGAACTTTCCCGGCTCTTCTTGAACGTCAAAGAAGGACAAGGGCGTCTTGAGTACCTTACCAACAAGGTTCTCAGCTGATCTTACAGCCCGTTTCAAGGACAACGTACAAATCTACACGAGATGAATCCAATTTACATCATGCAGTTAGGGTACGGCCGACAGAGACCTAAGGAAGACTAACCCTGAGGCTCGGGGTGGTCAAATAGCCCCGTTCTATAATTATAATTATAAAACAGTGCCCGGCATGCCCCGCACGCTCAAGGATGGGTGTTGGTTCATGTGTCTGTCGCGTGGCGGGAACTTTAACCGCCGGGAAGGGGGTGAACTGATCGATTACGTCCGGGGGGGAGTAAATCGATCGATTAAAATGTCGTTTCCGCGTGAGATTCTAGTATAGGAGTTAAAGTCTTCGTCGTCGTGCTGTCCAGTCAGGGCGAGGGCGGAGTACTTCCGCGCAGCAGCCGGGACGTGCGAGTCCGTCCCGTTTTGTGCGTAGCACTCACGGGTCCATTGTTGAATGGTGGCAAGGGACTCCGCCGCACGCTGGTCGTGCAACAGGAGCCGGTTGACAGCCGGGGCAACAAAGAAAACCGGGTCGAGGGACTTGATGAACAGGGACTTGACCTCCATGTCGTCGAGGGTGCTCTTCCGCCGAGCAGAGCGAAGAGCGGCGTTGAAGGCGGCGATCGTCCGCGACGGGTCTAACTGGGTGATCTTGATGGCTAGAAGGTCTGCGGTGCCCTGAAAGGGTCCGCCTTGGAATCCAGAAGCATTCTGGCGATCTCCAGCAACACCCGATTCCCATCAAACGGGTGTGCCTCCGCCGAAGACTCCATCCAGTCTGCCGCGGGTGACACCGGAGCGATAATGTACTCCAGTGTCGAAAACAATAGTTTGTTGTTCGCTTCAGCGCGAACAGGCAGGGTGCCATCCTCCAGGTCGAACAGAGAAGAAAACGCGGCCTCCTCAGTGACGAAAATGTCCCATAACGCCAGGACGAGACAGGCGAAACCGGAGCTGACGTTCGATTCCGTACCATCAAAACGTCCATGTTTGTCGTCGTACACCTTCTTGATGCATGCCGAGCTTGGCGGCCCGTTCGTCGAAGGATTCCTTCGCTAGACGTCGTACCTCGTCGAGGGACTTCGCCCCTGCCGATGAAGCAGCTGGCGCAGCCGCAACCGTAGGAGGGGTGGCTGGTGTCGTCGCATGTCTGGCTGCGGCATCGTCGCAATTTGTAACTAGGGAGCGGCGTGCGGCCGCGGTGTGAGATCTCGTAGAAGTGCCCATGATGAAATGACTACAGAGATAGGGTGAGGCGAATAATGCGAGGCGAGGCTAACGGTCTGGGCGACGGCTTGCGAGTTGCGGCGGGTCGTCGAGGATAAATCGGGGAAACAGCAAATAATACGCGGTCGTGTGGGACGAAAGGATGTGATCAATGCCGGACGGTGTACATGAGACCAGAAACAACAAAATCCAGCCCAACGATACTGCACGGAAAATAAGATGCTATAACGCGCGTCCCAGTCATGTCCAATCAACCGCGCGTCCGTAACTGAGCCATACCGCCCATACCGAAAACCGCCCTAACGCGGGCTCCTCACCCCATCTCAAGCGTCGGTGTTTAGCCAATGTTATCATGGCCAACGTCGCAATGTGAAATTAAGAGTGCGTGGGACCAAACCTGCTGAATATACCAGCTGGACTGTATATTCGGCGAGTCAGCTAATCAGAATAGTGAGAGTCTCGAATAAGACGAAGTCTTCCCGTTATATGTTCGGGGTCTAGGGTTCCGGGACCGGTGACAGTCATACACCCTAACTATAGGAATGACAGTCAGGGTGTCACTTCCAGCAATACATGCCATCAAACAGCCAAGGGCTTCCCGTGCGTTCTAGCGCACGAGACTTTCCACAAATATTGTCGAGATATATCTGTTTCAATATCTCTTTAAGTTCCCTGAAGCTCAAGGACTGAGATACATTGTGCGCGAAACGATCAGTTTATTTCTTTCGCAGATTTGTTGGGTTTGGGCTCGAATGGACCCAAACCCAATACATGCCAAACAGCCAAGCAAGGGCTTCCCGTGCGTTCTAGCGCACGAGACTTTCGACAAATATTGCCAAGATATACATATTTTAGTTCCCTGAAGCACAAAGACTGAGACTTCGATGTGGTTGGGTTCGAACCCAAGCAAGGTTGGCATGCTCAACCTTGACTTCCACACCCCAAGAGGTCGCGATGGCGCCACAAACCCAAAAAGATAAATCAGTCTAAAACTTATCACACCTCGATGCTCCTCAAAGTTTGTATGCATATCCAAGGTGAGTAGATTAAAATATGAAAACAAAGTGAGTCCGATGTGGTTGGGTATCATCCCAAGCTAGGTTGCCCTAGACTTCCACATCTCAAAAAGGTGCGTCCCTCCTCGCCATCGGAAAACCCGCGACACAAGCTGCACGCACCGAATACCGTGAGTTCGCATATATGCAATAAACGAATTGAAAAATAAAAACAGCCAAACACTTCCGCAATCCTTGCACATAACACAGCACTCAGGTGGCTCGGGTGGTGCCGACGCGGCACCACAACACTTCCCCATGGTCCACTTCGGCTCAGCCACGCCAGCCGTGATGGACGAGCCCGCCGTGGAGCCTGAGCCGCAAGTAACGATTGAGACCGACGAGGACTCTGGGATTTACCCGCAGCAGTTCGTTGACGGCGAGCCCCCCTTCGAGCAGTCCTTTATGGACAAGATGTTTGTTCAGTTGGGCTTCAACGAGCCCGAACAGCACGTGTCAGCTAATTCTTTCACCCCCCTCGCTCCGTGGATTTCTTCTACGCATGAATCGGCCGGTGTGGTTGACTCTGACTCTGAGTCTATCTTTGACTATGAATCTGTCTCTGACAACGAGGACGTGCATGGCGACGTGCCACCACCCGCTCTACGGGTTGGTGGTGTCGGGAGACCGACGATTGGTACATTCCTCACGGCAGCCGCGTTACTAGCTCTATTCATCTGTATGAGCATGTGCTTCATGCACACCGCGACGGCCTCTGCACTTCCTAGTGCGGGGATTGCACCGATCGGTGGTGCTGCTTCAGCATCTCCAGGGGCATCTTCTTTGACTGCCGCAGCGACCGCATGCAGCAATGCCAACTTTGGAACCGTGTCGCCCGCCGCTATTCATCCAAGGCGACATGGGAGACACCGGGCGCGGCAGGGCTACTGGCGACCCGTGCCGGTGTTCCCGCCACCCGCCAGGATTGGACGGCCCCCCTCCGTCACCGGACTACTCGCCTGGACCGACTGACGATGAGGCCGAGGCTTCTGGTACCGCTGACTTCGACGACGACTTCAATCTCGTGGACTCTGGTGTATTCTACTCTGACACCGCCGAGATTACCAGACTGGCTGACTCGATTGACAACTACAATGACAACAGTGAACCCCTTTCTGTGGACCACTCCCGAGGTGGCTGAGTTACTCTGTTAGACACTAGTAGCACAACTAGATCTGTGTAAAAGGCAAAGCAGCCTTCAGTGTGTAGTAGTGCTGCATGTGACACTCCGTGTGTGTCAAAGTCCTATATCTGTACTAGTACTCTGTACTAGTACTCTGTACAGTACGGGTGTCACAGGTTTAGGGTTTCCGGCTTAAGCCGAGCTTTGGAACTTACTTCTTATGTTAGTGTAAGCATTCTGACTGTTTCCTCAATATATAGTTATCACTATACATCTAACAGGTTATGGTGCGCCAGGCACCTTCCACTACTTTTGATTACATGAGTGGCTAAGCCGCTCCGCTTGGTGGGGCGTTGGGGGCCCAATCTGATGTCGTGATGTTTCGCAGTTGCGGCTGAGAGCAAGTTACGGGCGGATTGATTTTCGGACTCGCTGCAGCGTGCGCCTACCTGAGGTTATTTGTATTGTCCGCGCTGGATTTCATTAGACGGGAACTTGATCAATTTTTGTCGTAAACTCCTTGGCCGACGCGTTTCAGATCTTTGCAATTTCACAGTCACGGCTTCCTTATTTATCCGTTCCGGAACTGCATTCTGCGCTCTCAACTTACCGCTTTTACGTACTCTCCGACATCGCCCCTCTACCCCGACGCTACCACCTCCAGGATTTTCATTATGAGTGTTTCTTCTCACGTTACGCCTCCCTTGGGGGCTCACAGTCGAATTCGCCTAGACACAATTTTTTTCACGTGACGTCGGGTCTCGTTACAGACCGACGCCTAATTCGCCTGGAGTTGCTCTGACCGCTCCGGACCGGACTCGCGCGACTGCGGTTTTAATTTCACCTTGGGACATCGACATCATCAAGAGGATCTCTCGCGACGCCTTGGGCTCCAAGGACGTCACCTTTCGTGGAAACGAGAAAGACCGCAACACTCTGTGGACTTCTATCGTGAAATCCCTGCAGCACGCGTTCGAGCAAAAGGACCCCAACAGCACCGCTCTTTTTGATCTGGCTGATGCGACAAAGGAGGTGGACGCCATCTACAATGATATCCTCTTCTCGACTTTGACTTCGTTGACATCTCCAAATTCGACAGCACGACGTTGGGTTGAAGCTTCGGGACGGGCTTCGGCGCGCGATGGCAAGCGTGCTATCCTCGAGGCCACCAAGAGGTTGATTCCTCGTGTACTTCGACCTCTTGAACATTACGAGGAGCTTTGCGCCATCTTCTTCGATTCCAAGAAGGACCCTGACCCGTTAATTCAGGATTTTGATGCCTGTTTTACCGCGATTGGCAGTGGACCTTCTGGACCTCTGGACGACATGGTCGCCAAGAAGCAGCCTCGACACCGACTTCTACGACAAGGTCATGATGCCACTTCGTTTGGACGTTGAGTTGGCCAAGGTCGAGCTCGAGGGCATCTTCGCGCACATCATTGAGGTCTGGGAGCAAGAGAACACCCGCCGCATCAAGCAGCACGTTCCCTCCGCTGACAAGACCGTTGGTGTGCTCTACTCTGGCCTGCCGTCCGACGTGGACGTCAAGACACTAATCAAGGACTTCCAATTCCACATCGATGCCGCCAACAAAGTCCTTGCTTCGCTCTCCGACGGGGATGTGAACGACGAGCCGACGACGCGCTGGCCGGCTCCGACGCCTACGGGCAAACCCACGGGCAAGCCAGGTGTGCACTTTCCCCCTTCCTCCTGGCGTGACCGTCAGAACCGTCGAGGAGATGGAAAGTTTCATGGACGTAGTCAACGTCAACACCGCTTTGCCGCTTCACCCCTCGCCAAAGGCGGGAATTGGCAACAACCGCATGGCCGCCGCGACAACAAGCACTTCGGCATGCACTCCGTGTCCTTCCACGTCGTCTCCAACAAAGCCTTCGTTCCGGAATGTGTCCGTTGCCCTCCAGGCTTCTGGCATGACTCCGCGAATTGTCCCACCACCGACATCGAGTGCGACGGGTGCGTGATTGAGCAAGCCGACGACGCCGATGGACTCGCGCCTTCCAGACCGCTTTCGACGTTGAGGATGACACGGCCTTTGCTCAGCTTTGTGCTCGACATGATCGCCCCTTGGTTCGACAGGACGGGGAGCCTTTCACGTTCTCCGAGCACATTGACGTGGGCCTTCGGGCACAGTACGCAGGATTAACACCCTCCCAACCCTCCCTTGTTGCTACCCGCGTGCACGAGGCGCGCACGGCTCTCCGCGATTTGCAGCAGGTGGCTGGTGGTGCTGCATCGGCATCACAGCACTTCCGATGGTTCATTTCGGCTCGGCCACGCCCGCCGTGATCGACGAGAGCATCGTGGGGCCTGAGCCGCAAGTGGCGATCGAGACCGACGAGGACGCGGTAATTTACCCCAAACAGTACATCGACGACGAACCCCCCTTCGAGAAATCTTTCATGGACGGCATGTCTGTGAACCGTGTGAAGTTGGGCTTCTTCGAGCCCGAACCGACGGTTGCGGTTAATTCATTTACCCCCCCGCCTCCGTACATTTCTTCCACGCGTGATTCAGCTAGCGTGGCTGACTCGGAGTCTGACGGCGAGGACTTGCATGGTGACGTACCACCACCCGCTCCACGGGTTGGTGGTGTCCGGACACCGTCAATTGGCACTTTTCTCACGGCAGCAGCACTGCCGGCTCTGTTTATGTGTGTGAGCATGGCCTTAATCGACACCGTCACCGCCTCTGCACTTTGTGACGTGGAGGCTGCTCCACGGTCGGTGGTGTACGGGCAGTGCCTTGATTATCAGGATTGCACCGTGGACTTCTTCACTGACACCGCCTTTCTGGACTCTGGACCCGCTGACTTGGACAACGACTTCAATCTGGACTCCGGTTTTCTGGACTCTGACTGTTTTGACATCTACAGTCTGGACTTTGAGATTGAGAACTACAATGCCAACAACTTTTGTGAAATCTACTCTGTGGACCACTTCCGAGGTGGCTAGATTTGCTTTAGAATTACTAGTAGCACAACTAGATATGTGTGACAGGCACAACCGCCTTTAGTGTGGAGTGCTAGCTAGAGATGGGACCGCCCTGGCCAAGAGCACAAGCCCCCGCAAGAAATTTGTTTCCACCGCTTGAGATGGCGTGTTTCCCCTAACAAAATCTGCCCGCTCCACCCTAACTCTTCCTCCGTAATAGTACAGGGTGGTGTGCTGGATGTGACACTCCGTGTGTGTCACAATCCTACATCCGGGTTCTTCGAGTGTGCAGTTTTTTTAACATATTTATTCGAATCGTGCCACTCCAGTATATGGGACACAACCCCATTCGGGTGCATATAAGGAATATAATCCTCGCGACAAGTCATTTTTGAATCATTATACACGAGTGACGTCAGACTGTATAAATGACATGAAACGTGTTTTTCGAATCAGAACGTCAGGAGTGGCGTCATCCACGAGGTTTACGATATCTGACGAGTATACTTAATTATCACTGGACGCGCTTTCCGGAACCGATCGGTGAGTATCGTGGCGTTCTTATATATTTTCACTTTTCGGATTCGACTGTATTGAAACGTGTGTAATATAAAATTCATATTTTTGTGACTCGCGTTGCACATGAAGGAAATACGGTGAACGAGCTCGTGCTATAAATCGTCCCATCTAATATTCGGCCGTTAATCTACGGCAGTAGTACAACAGGCAGTAAATCGGTAAGTCTTGCGAATCATCGCGAATATATAACTAGTGTATAAATCCCGTGGCCTGATGCAATTTGAAATCGGCTGTAGTTCTTCTGTTATAACCAGCGATCCACTTGGGAATCTTGAACCGACTGTATGCATCATAGGAGCCTAAGATGTCAAAGAACCATGTTGCTGGATCTGGATTGATGGCTGGGATTTCTGGTTCTTCCTCTTCTGCCATCTAAAGAAACAAAACACAACACCAAAGATGCCTTCAGCTAACTGAGTGAGTGTGTTGGTATATATATATATATAGTATATATATCTATATTATATACATATAGTATATCTGCATGTTTATATACATGTAGTATATTTGTACATTATAATGAGGTAATTATGTATATATATCCACCTTCTTCCCCCCTCAAGGAAGTGTGAACATAAGGCAGTTGTCAGTTGCCCTTATACCTCATGATATAGCATGCAGTCCTTATAGGAAGCAGCTGTTACAGTTTTAGGGTTGCAGCCCTACAGTCTTTGGGTTGTAGCCCTGCAGTTTTTGGGTTGTCGCCCTACAGTTCTTGGGTTGCCGCCCGAATATTGTCATGTCCGTGCTGATTTCAGCATGACAAATATGCCAAACACGAAGTGTTTTCTATTATATAGATGGCATTTAGGGTATGTTACGTTATAGTGACCCTTATCCCCCACAGTGATGTTAGGGTGTTACTTGCCGTCAGTAACCCTAAAATATGTTAAATTAAAGCAGTATAAACATTTTGCAAAGATATTTAAGCAAAACTGCATTTAATTTTTCACTGTGTGTCACGTGGTTTTTTAGAGGTATGCGTACACCCCTGACACACA
The DNA here is from genome assembly GCA_001247695.2 of Cymbomonas tetramitiformis. Classification (NCBI taxonomy): domain Eukaryota; kingdom Viridiplantae; phylum Chlorophyta; class Pyramimonadophyceae; order Pyramimonadales; family Pyramimonadaceae; genus Cymbomonas; species Cymbomonas tetramitiformis. The sequence goes on from LGRX02008597.1 coordinate 11,799, forward strand.
CATGTGATTTTAAGGGTGTTACAGGGTGTTACAAGTGCTGAATAAATCAGGGAATATTTATTGATAGCTGAATAATCAGATCAGCGAAAAAAATCAACCCGATTTTTTCATTTTGAAATCATGCGTGTGGAGTTTTTACGCATTTCGTTACAGCCAATATGTACACCCCTATATATTACACACCTAATATCTAGGGTGTTACACGAGATATGATCATGGTCATTATGTTTTTCTGATACCTTAATAGGTATAAAATCATAATTTGAAATAAAATGGGGTCGAAATTTCAATTTTGAAATTTATCGCCAACGATTTTCACCCATTTTGTACCTTTTTGGCCATTTATTATATTACCACAGTAATATATCTCGATGTGTGTGGAAGCTGCAAGTTACCGAAGTACTGCAACTTACCTCACTTTTGCACATGATAATTTTCATGGCATAATAGTGAATATCTCTGATTGTCAACATCTGTGGTTGATCATAAATATGGGTTTTACTGATTTGAAACCCATGGAAGTTAATTCACTTCCTGGTGATTTATAGGTGTATCAACTTGTAAGCGGATTAGCCACTTTAGTGATAACTTGTCAGAACCTATGATATATTTGGGCATATGGCTGTGCACTAAGAGTATATCAAAGTGATATCTAGATTCCAAATATATCAGGACACAGCTTGATAATAATCTAAGCGGTTTAACACAACACAATGTGTGTGTGTGTGTCCACAACAACCTATGTCAGTCAGTTTAATATATAAGTACTGATCTGAGTAGGTACATGCTTTTTGTGCTGATCATTACTGAATCAATTGTCACAATGCATTGAGGTTGTTGTTCTTGCTCCAGCGATAATGAAAAGGTATGGACAGTGTTCAGCAATTAATAGCTGCATTATGAACACTGTATACTGCCTTCGGGTCTGGAGATATTCTCCATCCAGCCCTTCAGCATGTAGTTTTATCCTGTTACCTTAGCTATCGCCATCACTGACATCCAACACGCACATGTGTTTGTTGGATGGTATCTATATTATCATACACATAGTTGATATTATAGTTGATCATTTCACTTATTGAGTCAGTGAATGTCATTATATATACCATAGTCAGTGGTGTGTGTGTGTGGAACTTTACTACACACTTGTATACAGGTGATAATGGTATTACAATGTACCAAGATAATTCATCATGCAGGATGATCTGTATACCAAGTACTAATAATCCAACATGATATATATATCAGATTAGTATTTATTGTAATCCTGCATACTCTCATTTACAATAATGAGTTGCTTGATTTATTTTACATGTAGTTCCGGTGAGCATTCCGTCCAGTAATCCACCATAGAACCTTAGAACGTACATGCTCTTCCCAAATCCTACGTCGGAGCATGACGAGCTAATTATGGTGTTGAGATTACCTTCAGGCACCTTACACTTACATGATTCCAATATAGCTAACATGCACTGCAATATGCCTTGTGCAATGTACAATGTATTGTGATGTGATCCTAATATTCTAGTTGTTATCATGATCAAACTGGTAATATATATTACAGCTGTTAGCATGGTCAAGCTGTATTAATGATGTATGCACAATTCACAGTGTTGCACTCAGTATATAATGTATATGTAGTGTAATGCATATGTGCTGCATGCACTTATTATATACTTCATGATGATGTATACTGCAAGTCAAGTATATGTGCATGTGTGTGTGCTGCAATCATTGCAATCTCCGCACACTCTAATCTTGCACACATTATTATGTTGCTGCTAAGTATTCATGATCTGTCATGTAGATGTACACGGCATTCATGCAGTTCACACTCTTGATTGCAAGTAAGTATACAAATCTGAAAGTGAATAAATTGCAATATCTCAGCAATCATCAAAGTATTGTGTGGCATGCTGCAATATTGTCATCATGCGTCCGTTCATGATTATCCCTGCAAGTATACACATATTTTGCAGAGGATATTGTGACGCGCGCATATGATGCGCAGATGATTATTGCAACTATATTGACATCGTCATCATAAAACTGCAAAATGATTGTCGTGCGCTGCAAGTGATTTATTGCAATCATGAATATCGCAATTGTGCGCGCTGTTGATAAAGAGCACATATTGTCGCCATATACTTAGCACTTGATACGAGTGCTAATTTGCGCGCGGATCATGATTCTGCTGATGTTTTCCGTGCCCGCATCTCATACTGCGTAATTCTTACAGTTGCGAATCATTCCTGCGCGTACATATGATGGCCGCGCATACATTTCTTACAGCTGCGAATCGCTTCTGCGCGCATATGTGATCGCCGTACATACATTTCTTACAGCTGCGAATCGCTTCTGCGCGCATATGTGATCGCCGTACATTTGTATGGCGCATGTACACCTTTTCGCGCAGTGTAGATGACGCTCAGCTGCTGTGTACGATCTGTGGATGCGACGATTATCCTTGCGCACTCTATTCGCTTTTGCAGCGGTTAGTATATGCAGTATATCAATATTTATGCGATTGCGTCGCCAGATATGATTTGCGCTCCGCAACCTGCATACACAAAATTATTGATATATATGCTGCACTCACACTAGAGTTCTCGTTTCTCGCCTTAACGATCGAATACCAACTGATAAGGACGCTGACGCGAGCCTTAAGATATATATGATATAATAAGATAGTGCAGGTGTTATTGAACAGTAACACGCGCACAGCTTATGAGCGGGTGATGAGTGCAGACTTCGTCAGAAGATACTGCTCTAGCACAACGCTAGCTCATCTATACCGAATGCCTCCCATCTCACAGATGGTACCGCTATTGGGTTGTGAACCCGAGGCATTGGTTGAACGACTGGTATCGGCAGAACGAATGATGCGTTCGCCATATGATGCCCGCATGCTTGTTCCGCACATGCTAGAAGCGAAGATGATTTCTTCTCCGAACCGTTCGGTACTTCAAGATAGCATCTTGCTTCGCCATCCTCGAGTCCGACATACGGCCTCTCGATGACAGGTGTCATTCAAGTCTTTCCTTGAATAAATGACAGATGATGTGACTTATCATCTCGATGACATGTACAGTCATAGTCGACCGTACTGACGACTGTCTGTCATTATAATATATGACATGACTCGACATGACATGACATGGTATGACATGTCTGACATGTATGACACGTATGACATGTATGACATGTATGATACATGTGTCATCGGTCATAACCCTGACATTCTTCTTGTCGTTGCGGGGCGTGAAGCCCTTCGTGTCGTCGATGCGGGTGTGAAGGGCCTTGATCTCTTTCTTCATGTCGAAGAGCTGGTCGCGGAGCTCGCTGAAGATGGTCCTGAAGTCCTCGTCGTCGTTTTGTCCAGTCGGGGTGAGGGCGGAAAACGTGCGTGCAGCAGGCGGGACGAGCGAATCCGTCCCGTTTTGTGCGTAGCACTCACGGGTCCACTGCTGAATGGTGGCAAGGGATTCCGCCGCACGTTGGTCGTGCAACAGAAGCCGGTTGACGACCGGGGCGTAGAAAATCGGGTCGAGGGACTTGATGAATAAGGACTTGACCTCCATGTCGTCGAGGGTGCTCTTCCGTCGAGCGGACCGGAGAGCGGCGTTGAAGGCGGCGATAGCCCGCGAACGGGTCGAACTGGTTGATCTTGATGGCCAGAAGGTCTGCGGTGCCCTGAAAGGGTCCGCCGGAATCCAGAAGCATTCTGGCGATCTCCAGCAACACCCGCTTACCATCAAACGGGTGTGTCTCTGCCGAAGACTCCATCTAGTCTGCCCGCGGGCGACACCGGAGCGACGATGAATTCCAGTGTCGAAAACAAAAGTTTGTTCGCCTCGGCGCGAGCGGGCAGCGTGGCATCCTCCAGGTCGAACAGAGAGGAAAACGCGGCCTCCTCAGTGACGAAAATGTCCCGTAATGCCAATACCAGACGGGCGAAAACAGAGCTGACGTTCGATTCCGTACCATCAAAACGTCCATGTTTGTCGTCGTACACCTTCTTGATGACGAGCTTGGCGGCACGCTCGTCGAAGGATTCCTTCGCCAGACGTTTGACCGCGTCGAGGAACAGTGCCCCTGCCGATTGGTCAGCCGGTGCAGCCGCAACCGTAGGAGTGGCCGGTGTGGTTGCATGCCTGGCTGCGGCATCGTCGAAGATTGTAACTAGTGAGCGGCGTGCGGCCGCAGTGTGTGATCTCGTAGAAGTACCCATGATGAAATGACTGCAGAGACAGGGTGAGGTGGAAAATGCGAGGTGAGGCTAACGGTGTGGGCGACGGCTAGCGAGTTGCGGCGGGTCGTCGAGGGTAAATCGGGGAAACAACAAATCGCACGCGGTCGTGTGGGACGAAAGGACGCGATCAATGTCGGACGGTGTACTAGCGACCAAAAACAACAAAATCCAGCCCAACGATACTGCACGGAAAATAAGCTGCCGTACGCGCTACCCAATCATGTCCAATCAACCGCGCGCCCGTAACTGAGCCATACCGCCCGTACCGAAAACCTCTCTAGTGCGGGTCCCTCACTCCATCTCAAGCGTCGGTGCTTAGCCAATCATGGCCGAAGTCGCAGTGTAAAATTAAGCGTGCGTGGTACCAAACCTGCTGAATATATCAGCTGGACTGTATATTCGGTGTGACAGGTAATCAGAATAGATAATCCGGGATAATACTCCGTCTCTTCCCGTTATATGTTCGGGGTCTAGGGTTCCGGGACCGGTGACAGTCATACACCCTAACTATAGGAATGACAATCGGGGTGTCACTTCCAGCAATTTCCGCATGTATGTTGGATCCACAAATATGTAGCATACTTACACGATATGTGATATGCTGCATACTTACGGAACCTGGAGTGATAGTGTGCATGATTGCGGAGGGTGCATATTTCTCGAAAATATGCGGAGGGTGCATATTTCTTGAAAATATGCGGAGGGTGCATATTTCCCATATACATACCGTTTGTATCTTGAATGTGGCAAATTTACATAAGCTATATTCTGTTGTAAATTTACATAACCCGGAGTGATAGTACGCATATTTACAGCAGCTGTCTAAAACCCGAAAATCTACGTAGACTATGCGGGTCGAAAAAATCCGGATGTACATCTGTACTAGTACTCTGATGACGGCGACAATGTCTTCTTTTAGACACTATATGCACTATTCGGCGAGCCCAAGTTCCCGGTGAGCAATTTTGGGAAGTATTCAAGAGGGTGCGACATTTAGTGAATTTTGAGCGATTTTCCCGGTTTTTGCATACCCATGCTACTTCAACCGAGATTTTGAGGGTCAAGATGACCTCGGATCAATCTTTTGGCGACACACTACAGAAAGAGCAGCTCGAGATCTTGACATCATAGGTCTCCAAATTTTGAAAAGCGCCTTCGAGGAAGCCCCCGTGAGCTAATTGGCTTAAGGTGGCTTAAGCCACCTTAAGGGTAGGGTGCACTTGGGTTTCGTTTTCGACCAAAAGATAAATAGATACATCACAATTTCCATATCTAACAACCACTATTTACAATTAATTTTGATTTGAATTTGGAAATTTATAGCGCCAAAATTTGCAACATGACCCCCTATTTTTATTGGCCAGGATCCATGAATGGTGAGTCATCTTTATATAAAAAAAAACCTTGGACAAAGTTAACGTGTAGATTTTTGTCTAGAATTTTTATTAAATCAAGTATTGCAGATTTAATATATGCAACTGATAAACAATTTCTATAAATAAATCTACACGTTAACTTTGCCCAAGGTTTTTTTACATCAAGGCGAACACACCATTCTTGGATCCTAGCCAATGAAAATAGGGGGTCATGTTGCGATTTTCGGCGCTATAAATTTATAAGGATGGCATCTTCACAATTGAATTTTAATTATTTTAAATATGGAAATTGTTATCAATATTTTTAAATTCTTGAGAACCGTGCACCCTACCCTTAAGGAAAATTGGGAAATACCCACCCTACTTCAACCGAGATTTTGAGGGTCAAGATGAACTCAGATCAAACTTTTGATAAGACACTGCAGAAAGAGCAGCTCAAGATCTTGACGACACAGGTCTCCAAAATTTGAAAGCACCGCCGAGGAAGCCCCAATGAGCCCTTCAAGTTAAGGTGGCCACCTTAAGCTGCGGGTAATAGGCACTGTACAATACGGGAGTCACAGGTTTAGGGTTTCCGGCTTAAGCCGAGCTTTGGTTAATATAACTTACTTCTTATGTTATCGTAAGTGTAAGCATTCTGACTGTTTCCTCAATATATAGTTATCACTATACATCTAACATGTAGTGCTAGGCTGCTAGCTAGAGATGGGACCGCCCTTGCCAAGAGCACAGGCCCCCGCTAGAAATTTGTTTTCACCGTTTGAGATGATGCTTTTCCCCTAACAAATCTGCCTGCTCCACCCGAACTCTTCCTACGTAATAGAACAGGGTGGTGTGCTGGATGTGACACATTGTGTGTCACTATCCTCTGTTTGTACTCCGTATAGTACGGGTGTCACGTATTTAGGGTTTCCGGCTTAAGCGGCCGAGCTTTGGTTAATATAACGGCACTTCGACTGTTATCTTAAGTGTAAGCATTCTGAGTTGTAACCCGATATATAGGTATCACTATATATCCAACAATTGCCTCGCCATATATGTTTTCTAAACTAGCGACATCGTTGCTGCAATGTCTTCAGCTCACGAGCAAACAATTTTTCGGGATCATGACCTACACACACCACCAACGTACCACACGCGAATACGTTGCACCTAAACATATGTGTAGGGAAAATGTGTGACCAACATTCAGCTGCACACGTTAACAGAAGGATAGGCAGGGACGGACCTAGTTGGCTTGATTCTCGCTTGCAACCGCACCTTGAGGAGGCACGGCGGTCAGGGCTTCGGGAGGCACGGTGTGGGCAGCAACCGAAGGGGCAACAACCGGTGGTGGCGCCGTGGGTAAAGGTGCAGGGGCTTGGTCAGCTATTGCAGCGGCCAACATGTGCATCATGGAAAGCTCGTGCGTCTTTTGCTTATCGTTCTCGACCTGCATGACCGCCCGCCTTTGCTCCTCCGCGTCGCCTTGGCGGATGCAGCCGTGATCGCTTCAGCTTCTGCCTTGCGTTAATAAACCCGATAGAAGGGAAGTGGCAAGGGATTCCAAGAAAAATGAGATTTCTAGGAAGATAACTCCCACCGCCAAATCTGAGGGTAATACATGCCTAAAACATAGCCAATCAACGAAAGGTCGAAAAGATGGATATAGAAACAGATGGATAATAAAATCTATACAATATTTTTGACTTTCGCAAGCCATTATGGAGAAATGTTTTCTTTTAATAGTGAAACTTAGAATTCTCAAACCCGAGACTTCTCCAAGCGACAACGAGCATAATGGCATACGATGACATATAATTCTGCCAAAAGACAACTGATAGTGTCGAAGTCCGCTTCAGTGCTCGGAGCATGTGAGCAATACTACCACCTTGAATACCGTGACTAGATGGTTTCGTTAATTACTGTCATAAAGTTCGCCCGGCGCCCCAAATAAATATGTTGAATCGCTTTCTTAAAAAAAGGTTGAATCAACAACGGAGAACAGTTGATTCATCGCCTGAGCTCTTGTTATACCTACACCTCAACTTAAGCAACAAGTTGGAAGCTTCCAAAGATTATCGGCACAACGTTTTGTGTGCCTTGTCAACGCAACAACCCTCAACACAGCCTCCAAGTTGTTGGCTGATATCTACTGCTTTTGCTTCAGCATCTCGGCCTTTTTATCCAATCTAGCGATAGTCTTCTCAGCCTTAGCGGACTTCGGCCTAATTTTGGGCTCTGCGTTTGTGATATTTACATGCGATATTCCTTTGATACACCCCTTCTTGACAAGAAGAGTCTCCACCCTCTTCATATGATCGCCTGCACCACTCAAAGGTGTGAAGAGAGATTAAATTGCCAAGGTTTCCAAGGTTGGTCGAACAAATAAAACGCTGAACGAACCAAAGAAACACTTGAAGAAGTCGTGAAGGTTACGTAAGGAGACCTTGGATCTCAACGTCATCGCCACGTAGGACGCCACCAGCGCCAACGGCGTGTTTCAAGTCTTTGAGGAGAGCATCAACGTCGCCCGTCACTTTACGGATGAGTGTCACCTTCTTGTTTCCAGCACGGCTTTCAACTTGAAGTGGGAAGCCCCCTTTCTTCGATCCATGAACCGTGTAAGGGCATGCCTCTAGGTGGTTGTTTCACACGTCGCCACGCTCAGTACGTGGCGAACGATATAAATCAGAGCTTCAGTATGAAAGTGGTTCGCGAGCATTTAAATTTTGCATCGGTTGAGTAAAGTTGCTTCGCAGTCTTACATACTATACACCACACTTGGTTTTTGAACGCTCGATTTTGGATATGAACATTTCTCCAGGTGATTGAAGGCTCGCAAGATTGAACAGATAGTTTGCTACTCCCGAAGCTGTTTGCAAGGAGTAAACCCTAACACGTACAGCAGACTTACACCAGCAGCGAGAATCGAAACACAAATGTCGTGCACACAGGTCAATTTCTTGGTGGAGGAATTTGACCACAAAATGTTCCGCAACGTTGTCGCGAGGTCCACGAGTGCAAGTGCAGGTATCGAAGTGGAATGATTTGGTCCGATATGAACCACCTTCGACGAAGTGACACGGGGTTAACACTGTGGTGATGTGCACCTTTTGTTGTCTGCGAGATGGGCACGGTTTTCTCTGTTTGTGATGCAGCTGCAGGCCTTGCAGTGATCCCAGAACACTTGGGCTGCCAAGTTGAAGCTGGTGCTTGAGCTGGAACTTTTGGAGGAAGACCTGCCAAACGGTGACACACCTTGTTTGCAAATTTCCAGAAGTATTGGGTCAAACAACAAGCTGCAAGTATCGCGCGTAAAGACCAAGCGGCAATTCTGAAATATCCGCGGAAATCCGCAAACAAAGAACGAAGGTGAGCCTTGTTCTCTCTGCGATGAGATCTCCGTCGGTTTGGAGACCCGCGCGAAATATGCAAGTTCATGGAACAATAAATTTTGATGCACAAGCTCACAAAGCACTACTAAAAAGTCATGGGTGTGCCGTCTTTAGTTCACCATAGAAGATACTACGCGTTCAGCTCTCAAGATTTACAAGTTACTTCCGTTGCACAGCAGCCCAATGCTTCAGCGGGTGAGCTGACCGTCGTGCGGCGCGCTTGTTACTTCACAGCTTCCCGAAGACGACGGGGTCGCAACAGGAGCTGCGGCGGAGTGCGATGGTGCCGAAGGAGTTGGAGTCGGCGCTTCTCCGAGAGATGGGAAATCTAGGAAACTGGCCAAGGTCAAGCCTCGGGGAGCAGGCTTGCAATCTAAATCTTCACTTTCCCCTTTGTTCCCTTTCTTCTTTCCCATTTTACCGCATGCGACTTCAGGATGGATGACAATGGCTCTAGAAAAACATTTGGCACCACCCCCGACAGCCGGATATCCTGAGCTTTTCCACGCAAGCAAGCCCTACTGTATTGATGATGAACACAATCGACAATCGAATGTAAACCGCGTAAACCAGACGAGAGAGAGGTCGTTACAACCAGTGTAGAGTGTTGTCAGTAGGTCACATATCGAGCACAGTAGTTATGACAGTATAGTAGTTAGTATTATTGGTATGACAGTAGGTATGGCATACTCTGGCTTGCCAGAGGTTACGAGCTTCGGCCGCTGCGCGGCCGATCGCGCGATTCTCGACAGACAACAATGGAAAGCAGCTCGTAATTGCAATAGCAAGTGCAATAGCAATAGCAAGTGCGACATTTGCAGGGTAAGGGAACATACGACTTCAAAGAAAAGGAGAAAGACAGAGCCGGTAGTACCGACCACGGCGCGTAGCCGAAGTCAGAAGGCTAGAAAAAGTATGTAACTCGTTGAAGTGAACATTATCAATATCTATATGATTTTATATATCGACATGTCCGGTGAAATCGATATACGTGTCAACATATTAGCGCAACATCGCGGTTGATTCCGAAAGTGGGAGTGTTTGACTCCACTAGGGACCGGGAGGCGAGATACTTCATATGCCTAGAGATGAAATTTAAGGTAACCACGTGCATACTCGACATGGGGGTGAAAATCTAGTTTGGAATGATGGTTAGATGATCGAAAATAGAGCATTCATTGAAAAGTTATGCACTTTGTAAGATTTACAGTTTTGCTGTCTGCCAGAGTTTACTGTAAAAATCCTGTTTCCAGTGTTTGTGAAGAGCCTTGATGACTTTTTGACCCTGCTCCAAGCAGAACTTCTGCTTGTCTAACCACATTCTCGGAACTGTGAAGTTTTTGAAGCATTCGGAGAACCTTTTTTTTGGCCTCACGCGAAAAGTACCAGAGCCTCCGGTGTAATACAGAAAAATAAAAAAATCCTTAAAAAAGTGAAAAAAATCGCGTCCGGAGGCTCGTGGTCTCAGCCAGAGTAGGTATGGCAGTAGTTAAAGGGGTCAGTAACTGTTGCGCAAATGGCAGTACAGTAGTTGCGACAGTAGCAGTAGTTGCGACAATAGAGAGGTTCCGCAAGCCGAATTCGGTAAAAAAACGGGTGACGTGGACAATTTCACGAGACACGTCGGACGTTGGCGTAATTTTGCTCCGAATTATGGAAAGATTCTTACGCGTGAAATGAAAATTAACACTGAGGGCTCCGTTTTTTCTTAACACTGTAAATCGTCCGAATTCGGGAAATCGCTCCCGAATTCGGATGAAAATTGTTTATATAAATTGAAAATCACGCGTGCGCTTCATGCATGTGACGGATTTTGGCTCCCAAAAGATGCTCTTTTGTTTGTATGTGGTGTGCACATGCTACTGCAGTGCAGTCAAAAGACTGCGGAGAATTGACCGTCGCTGCCATTTACAACATTCGATATCGCGAGAGCATTCGAAATCTTTGCGACTGCGGACTGTTTCACACGAAAAATGGATTTCGCGTTTTTTGCGAGACTGAAAGATTCCCTGGCGTCATTTTGGAATTACGCCAGGACCCAAGAAGTGACTCGACACAAAATCCGACGTGGCACCGGGATTTGGTCCCGAATTATGAAAAGATGCCTTTTTGCGGAACCTCTCTAATAGCAGTAGTTGCGACAGTACAAACGCTCATCCGAAATAGCGGTACATTCAGGGGCAACGGAGCTCGATTTTGGCGAACGGTTCAGAATCGCGGAAAACCGTAGATCGCAAATCTCAGTCGTTCGATTTTTCCGATTTTCCCGTTCTGGTTTTTCTTCCGAGCGTGAGTGTGCATTTGTGTTTTGCAAAACTTACGGGAGGAGTCTTACTGCCTATTTGACCGTGTATATTGCATTGAAAACCATCATACCAAGCATGCGCATGCACAGAATAATGATCCTAAGACTGTTAGTACCAAGTAGGTACCAACAATCTGAGGATCTGCTCGCGCGTTATTCACATTTTCAGAAATCCCTCGAGGGAGCAACTTTCGCCCTATGCGGGAGTATGTGTTTTTACTCAAAAGCGGATTCGCCACCAAATTCGCCTCCGTAACTTTCGCCTCGCTACGCGCGTTAATGAATTAGGTACAGTTTTGGAATGTTGAGACTCTTGCGCATCGGTTGCCATCATCCGATATACCCCACGACGAGCGAGCGGGGTATAGCGGATGCTCGATTGAGCGTTCCGAGGGTTGAGCGAGTCAAATCACACGCCATTCTAAGATTTTCCTCAGTTCTTGTTACCAGACAACAACTGAGCAGCAAGGACCCGCCAGTATGCTTCCTTAGACGCATACTAGTAGGTCTGGAAAGGCCTACCGGAATATCCAAGTACACTAGATATCAGAAAGTCCCGTACTCGTGTGGATAAACTGTATAAGATAAATAAACCCTAAGCTAGATATACCCGGAACGGTCTCGGACGGTCTCGGTGTCTAGCCTACCTGTGACACAGCGTGTGTCACAGTACGAACCTACAGATCAGTCAGTAGTCCAGTGTTGGTCCTAGGAATCTGTCATAGGGGCCTGCACCGGGACTCCCAGTCAGGGCTGCCTATACAGATTTCAGCACACCACCCCAGCACTGTGGGTGGTGACTGGCTAGGAGAGTCAGAAAATGTAAGATGATAGTGTTAGGGCAGAAGCTAGGTGACAAGTCTAACTGCCAATCCAACTGTGCTATTCTGATACACAAATTGGAAACCTCTAGGTAGCACGTGAACAAAAGCATACGGGCAATTAAGGCACCGCTAAACAAGTGAAAGGAACCGTGCTAGCAAGTCAGTTTGAAGATTGTAAAGTAGTCAAAGCAAAACATAAACCAGATTGAAGAAGTCTTTGAGGTCACAGGAGTTCTGCACACCACCATGTTGGTGTGCCTCCAGAGTGAGCAAGAAGTCAATCGACAGTACCAAAGTAGTCAGCGGTGGCCTCACGGAAGTCCATCCCATAGTAGGAAGTAAAGTAACCAGCACCGTAATAGTGCCCCGCATCAAGAGGACCGCTCTCATGTAAGGCCATGCCGTAGTAGAATGCCATGTCAATACCCAAATCCGCTTGAGCCAAATCCTGAAATGCTAAAAAGCTCAAAGTGTCAGGAGGCTCGGGCGGCTGAAGCTGTGGCACATCGTCAGGCAATAGGAGACCCTGAGCCGTCATCACCGGATCAAGAAAATCATTCGTAGAGAAAAATGACGGAGCCTCCCAATCGAGATCACCACCAGGCGAAGGCATCTCCGTAGCCGACCGAGCGTCGGGCACGGCTGCCACTCCCATGATCGAGATGCAAAGAACGAGGGAAAGGAGGAAAGGAATGCCCCACGGACCAACCGTGGCAGGGAAGCCCCAGGGCGGCTTCCCACAACCGTAGGTCCTCTGCTCGCCCACGGGTGGCCCGGAAACATGATTGGCCGACGGAGGCGAGCCCCGCGGCTTCAGCCGGAAGCTGCCGTCGGCAAAGTCCTCGTAGTCGTCGGTGTCGTAGCCTGTCAGGTCAGACGGGTGGACAGCGGCGTGATTCACCGTCTGCACGAAGCCTCCGAACTCACCGTGCGTCGCCTCCGTGGTGGTCACCCGCGCCGATTGAACTGGCGCGGGCTGTACATCCTCTACCTGCGAAACAGGCATAGCAGGGGCCGGCACGGCGGATGCCGATGCCGCCGCACCACCTGCCGGAACCTGCCCCTCCGGTGTGATCCCCGCCGCAGCGGCAGGGCCACACACCAGAGCCGATGCATGCTCCTCAACCGCACTCCCAGGAACAAAGGATGCGTGAGTGTAATGTACCTGCTCTTGGGCGGCCTGAACCTCAGAGGTGAGGGCATCAAGCCGCCGCAAGATGTCCTCATCGTCGGTCCCGCCAGAAGGCGGAGGCGGTACGCTGAATCCGTAGGCCGACACGTCGATGCCGCCAATCCCGCCCGCGGAAAGCACAGCGGGGGGACCGTAAGCCGACGCCGCACGGGCGAAGGCCTCCGGACCATCATCCGCAGCCTCCTGGAAGACCTGCACAAGCGCCAAGGTGTGGAGGCCCTCCGCATCCTCCTCCTCAATAGGAATGCAGAAGGCCGCTGCCGTGGCCGACGAATGTTGGCGCCCACCAAGAGGGCAGTCGCGGTACGCGTGATAGGCGTCCCCTTTGCCCGCCTTGCGGCAACGGTGGCAAAGGGGCTTGGCCTTCATGCTGTCCCTGTCGAACCCCACAGACGGTGCCGGGTGCACACCCACCCGATGGCCCCGCGGATGCTGCTTACCGCGCGGCTGCGGCTGCTGCTGTCGCTGAGCCGCGCCCGCACGATTGCCCTGCACAAGCGCCTTCAAGGCGGCGATTTCGTCGAGAAGGACCGCGTACTCAGAAGACGTGATAAGGGCGGAGGGCCTACCGCCCGCCCCCAGTGTCTGCTTCTCACGCACTGCCGCCCCATCATCCGACTGCGCCCAGGCCTGAAAGATGGCCACGACGAGCGCCTGGAGCGAGCGGAGAGTGACCCCGCTAAGGTCACCCGCAAGCGGGTACCGCACCTTCACCGCCGCGTAGAACACGGGGTCGAGGCGGTTGTAGAGGGACAACTTACGGGTCTCGTCGGTGGGCTGCCAGTCAGGAGCGCGGTTATCCCGCACCAGACGTTGCTCACGAGCCAAGATCGGCTGCGGGTCAACGCCTGCGGGATAACGAAGCGCCGCATGCTCCTGCTGGTGGCTCTCGCGAAGGACTGTCGGCACGCTCCCCTTGATGATGTCGATGAGAGCACGACGTCCATCTCGGTCAGCCGAAGAGTCCGTACCCCGAAGCCAGGTGTCGGCCACAGAGTTGCGCTCCACGACGAGGGCCAAGACGTCATAGAGCAGTCCATTAACCTTCTCGATAACCAAAGAGGTGGGGTCGTCGAGGTCAAAGGGGGTCAAGTCCAGCCCAGCGGACTCAAACTCGGTCCGAAGCTGCACCACCAACTCGGAGAGGCGGTCGGTGTCGTCGGTACCACGATAATGATGTTTCTTGGAACCAAGGATATCCTCGCGGATACCCTTGGCCCAAGCCCGATGTAGTCTCCCCTTGTAGACCACGTCGACCGCAGCGTGTTGGTCAACGAGATGCTTCCGCAACGCGACAGCGGCGTCGGAGTTGCTGGAAGGATTAGGGGGCACCACAGGCGGGGTGCTAGCGGTTGGGGTGTCCCGAACCGCATCTATAAGCCGTATAGAGGCGTCCAAGTCGGAGTCCTTCAATAGGCGTTTACGAGCTCGTGTAGATGTCGCCATTCTTCTGAAAGCCAGAGAAAAGATGATGCGCGGCAGCACGTTTGGGTGTTGTGGCGGAAATGGAGGGATGACGTAACGGCAGAACGTGCGGAGCGGCGAAAAGAGCGAAGGGCACTTGCAAATGTCGGCGTGGTCGAAGGTGTCCGGAGCACCAGCCCAAAATACGTAAACCAGCGTGATCAGGGCAGGTAAAGTAACGCAAATGAACATTGCCAATCCCAAGCAATAGCAACGCGCGGTGCCCATGACTCGCAGCCGCAAAACACGTCTACCGTAAAATCATGTCCAAATCCTAGTCGCACCCAAACGCGCAAGTGCGCACCACCTCTTCAAGCGGCTGCTTAGCCAATCATGGCCAAGATAGCAAGTGGAATGAAAACGTGGATGGGGCCACGACCTACCGGAATATCCAAGTACACTAGATATCAGAAAGTCCCGTACTCGTGTGGATAAACTGTATAAGATAAATAAACCCTAAGCTAGATATACCCGGAACGGTCTCGGACGGTCTCGGTGTCTAGCCTACCTGTGACACAGCGTGTGTCACAGTACGAACCTACAGATCAGTCAGTAGTCCAGTGTTGGTCCTAGGAATCTGTCATAGGGGCCTGCACCGGGACTCCCAGTCAGGGCTGCCTATACAGATTTCAGCAAGGCCCGTAAGCAAAGATGAAATTTTGCGGCCAGGAAAAATCATACAGTGCATCAAAAATCAGCCCAAACCCTGAATTTCCGATGACGCGGCTCCGTTGCCTGAAATGGGCAGATTTGTACCAGTATTTCAGATGACCGATTGTACCTCCGCTCGTAGTAGTAGTTGCGACAGTAGCAAAAGTTGCGACAGTAGCAGTAGTTGTGACAGTAGCAGTAGGCGTGACAGTAGCAGTAGTTGTGACAGTAGTAGTAGCCACGACGGTGGCAATTCGTTGATATGACAGTAGTTAGGTACCACAAATATGATTGCAAATGAATTCTTTCACGGAATATTGCACCTATGCTTACAAACGATATATCAATCTATTCGGTCTATGAAAGACCTATTTGTGGTTCATTTTTCAGCCAAAATGGCCAAGTACATCAAAAATTATGCCCATTCCGAGCATTTTCGATCATTACATTGTGTATGCATTCAATGCAGGCTTAATGGCAAACTATTTATCATATTATATCCAATAAGAAAAATGTCACTCTACTCCTCATCGGAAAATTCCTCCTGCAGGTATGGCTCTAGCACATTGGCATCCTGTAACTCTTTTTCAAAAGCTTCCATCGCTTGTTGTGGGTTCTGCACATACTCAGTCCAATTGTCCAGCAAATTTGCATCAACCCCCGCTACCTTCGCAAGGCCTTCATCGGATCATCAGGATAGCTTTTGAAAATGTGAACAATCATATCCAAGCTATCCACAGACAACCTGGTTCGCCGCAAACCAAGAACTAACCCAGCAATACTGAAGACTCGCTCGTTCATAAGGGCACACGGGATCGTTTTTCCTGCCCGAGAGCTTCTTTAATTAATTATTTAATCGACGGTGGTCTGCGTCATCTGTTCTCCGATACACGAGAACGAGTACTCGCCGATCGTGTCATGTCCACCGAGCGTGCACTGACTCGACGAACCATTTTTCAGGAAGTCAGCAACCCCATCGTTGCGAGATACCTGTGAGCCCGGGATGCTAGAAATGGCACGAGCAACTGGGGCTAAGAAAGGGAATAAGTGCGCATTTGTCAGCCACCAAGGTAGCATCTTCACATCATCCAAATCCGGCACCTTCATCTTGCGAAACCGCACGAGCTCCGCTCTCACCGACTCTGTAGTTGGGTCATGGTCGTTACTGTTCCCGCTTTCTTCCTCCTCATCTAAGTCAGCATACTTTCGAGCTACAGGTGTGGCGCTTGTCCCAGCAACCGAGTTATCAGTCTCAGGAGCAAGTGTGCTGAAGGACTTGTATGCGACACACATTGGCAACAACACCTGGGTGTCGTATTTTTCTCGTAGTGCCTTCACCGCCGCTGTATCATTTTCAAGCAAGCCAACAACGGCGCTCAAGCCCTTGTATCGAGGGTGCAGAGCGAGGGAAAGGAACATGTGAGCCTTCTGAGCGCCGAACTGCCTCAAGGGAGACATGAATGGATCCATATGAGTCAATACTTGCTTCCGCATCTCATACTTCAGGCATAGGAAGCGGTCCTCTCCGACCTCGGCTTGCTCACGTAGCGCAGCACACTCCTCCCGGAACTTTGTATTCAGAGCAACGACACGGTGCACTGCATCACCCAACATCCAGTGCCCACGATCCTGTGATTTGTAGCAGACAGTAGCAGGATATCGCAAGGACTCGACGATAACTTCCGCTGTTTTCCCGGCGTCTGCAGAGGGCAGGCGGCCCATGTACTTCTCCGCCACCAGCGAGCCAAACATGTAACGAAGGGCAGGCCGGTTCTGCAGGACGTCAGAATAGTACTTGAACTTGGAAGTGAAACGAGTTTTCACTTCCGTGTACAATCTGCCTACGGGCACTTTCTCTTTTTTTGGGGCGGTAGTAAGCAAGCGAGTGCCGACCGCACTTCTTTTCGTGTAGGTTATGCAGTTTTGAAACTCCTCGTGAGCCTTTCCGATCATACCTATCCTGCCATCGTGCCCGCCTGGCACTCTTTTTTCCACCTCCACTGTGGTCGCTTTGCCACAAGAACCACTGAGAACATGTGCCCAACAATCACCACGCAAGGGGGTTGTCAACCCAAGGCTGGCACAAGTGACGAGACCTTCCAAAGCCTTAACCAGTGTTTTCAAGTTACCTCCATCATCTTTGACATAAGCTATGGTCTTATTCGTGAGTCCATATCGATCGAGAATTCTTTTAAAAACGACACCGAGAGCTACCCCTGAGGTGTCATCGACTTTCACCAACCCAAGGTTTCTGTGGTGATACTCCCAGTCCTCTGAGGTTCAGTGTGTGACAAGGGAAAAAACGTCCTCCCCTTTGCGTGACATCCATAAGTCAAAAGTGAGGGCTACCGCGACTGCAGACTCCAGAGGCGGAAACACGAATATGCCGTTGACTTTATCAACGAAGGCTGGCAACAGGTGATATCGAAATCTCGTGCGGTCAGGAAAGTTCACGCGAGGTTCCTGATTCAAAATAGTTCACCGAAACCAAACATCTTCCACTATGCTGATGGGCTTCAAGGATTTGCCAACCAACAGACAAAGATCATCCTCAAATAAAAGCTGCTTGGGGTGCTTGGCAGAATATTTCTGTACGCACACCCATAAGATAGTGAACTTAGCGATATGCATAAGGAAGCGCATGAAAAGTGAGTAGTTGGAAAATGAGGAGTTGGAATGATGAAGAAGGAAGGAAAGAATTTTCGTACCTCAACTCCTTTGAAGTGCGTGGTCAATGCCCTGGCATGGACTGCCTTGGACTGGCGCGATCCGGCCGGTTGAGTCGGAGCCTGCCCAGAGGTGTTAAGCTTCTCCTGGACCTGATATGAACAAAATACATAAATGAAAGAAAACTGAATATATGCGAAAGAAGGGTGCCAGTCTAATAGAATGTACTCACTTTCACGCACCTGGCTTAAGAACTGCTTGTGCGGGTCAGCATGAGAACTTAAAGCACCAACGTCCTTGGAGGGCTCATACTTCACATATCCTTTGCACAAGCGTTGCTTCTTCATAGGTGGAGGTTCATCTTCCCCCAGTAAAGTAGGATGGCAAACCATGCACTGGACAGTTTTGAACTTTCCAGACTCGTCATTCACGAAGGAAACAACTTATTTAGCGCTGAGAAAGTTGGGACTCCCATCACAAATAATCAACATCATCTCAGACATTACCAATGATGCTTCTAGAATGGTACTCACTGAAGAAGGCCTCACGGATGAATGGTCCCTAGAATGTGGAGTCCCTCAGGGAGAAGTTTTGAGCCCACTAAGGTTTGTAGCCATTATGGACATTCTGGCAATTTGGTTAGCAAAAAGAGCTAACGGTGTAAACCCGACAGGATCCACATATGGATATGAACTGAACTCGGAACGCCATAGACCAGACAAACCAGGAAATAATGTTATTCCTCCCTCCCAAAACCTATTAGAAAAGGACACCACTTTAAATATCTTTGCACGGTTCTTTTGTGATGACATCATTCTCGTGGGGAAAACTAAAGACGAAGTTCAAGATATGCTAGGTATAGTTAATGAATTTATGAGCTTCATTGGTATTCCCATCAATGTTAAGAAATCCAAATACTCTTACAGAAAGCGCATTAAACCTCGGGGCAAAACAGTAACGCGATATGACCCGTCCGATGATTTACTCATCTCAGGGGGTCACCTGGAGCCCAATACAAATGACTCAAGTCCTTCCATTGATTCGAAATGGATACCCCCTGAGTCCCCAGAATTCCTCGATTTCTCCAACAGCAAAGAGGTAAACAGATATCTCGGAGTATGGTTTGCACTAAATGGGGAATGGGACAAACAGGCGGAAATCCTTATCGACAGACTTAAATCTACTCTCACATCCATCCAACTGCAACACATGACTCTACACCAACTAAGATATGTTATAAATGCGGTTGTAGTTCCGAGGATGGCATACCCCCTTAAAGTTACCTCAGCAATTGCCAACTCCTCAAAGAATGTCGCAATTGAATTAGACAAAATGATAGCTTCGTTTATAATTAAATATTTGGGCTGCCCAGTTGACACCAATCACCAAATAATCTGGACAGCAGTCTGCCAAGGCGGGTACGGTATTGATAGTGTCTTTGATGTTGTAACCGCGTCGTGTATCACCGAAACTATGAACACCCTGTGTTCTGCGGATGAACACGAATATTGGCAACACAACCACACGGACCGTATCACTGATCCCCACCTCATCTCACTATACCGTAGAAATAGCAATCTATGGCTTAAAATAATAATTCAAAACATGAACAACGAAATGGGTAAAAATGTTATCTCGGGTTTTCCCCTTATCACACTATGCAACCTACAGTCATACTAAAGACAAACGCTTTAACTGGTTTAGGCGTACAGGTCACATTATGGCAAAACTTGGATACGCTATTGACTCTAAAAATTACCCTGAAAATGAAGCGGGTGAAACCACATTAATCACCACCCTTCCCAGACAACTCTACATGTCGAGGAATGTTACCTCCGCAATACAAAAATACAACCTCAAGCACACAGGTTCCTTTCTAACTCCCTGCGGTGGAATGTTAAAAAACTGGCAAGAAAGTAAATGTTTTTTCAGGCTGAATGGCAGTAGACCCCCTGGATGGCTAACCGAAATCGAAAAGGAAATGCTTCAAAACCCTGTAGATTTGGACCCACAGGCTAGATATGTCAAGAAACAATATAGAGACAACATAGTACCCCCCGACACGGGTGAATTTCATCGGAAAGGAAATGGTGACCGAAATTCCATCTCTCTTATTCACATTACCAATATTCACTTAGAGGCCATGTCAATACAATATACAGAATACAGTAACAATGCCATAAACCCTAATGTCTTTGTCAGAATCAAAGGTACCAACAGTCTTCAATACGACTTTGAATATAGCATCACCAATGACGGTTGCATCCTAATTCCAGCAGGTTATATTTTCGAATATAATGACCATATGGACCCGCCCTCTTCTGTCCTTGCTACAGTTAGTGATATTAACTCACACTATGATTACATCTCAGACAGACAGTATGAAACCATTATTGCCAGAATGAAAAACAAAACTGCGGAGGAAGAAAGTGAATACAGCTGCCCTAGCGACTCGGAAGAAGAATCCACCCCCAACGCCGAAAAAAGCAAACAAATGGAAGATTATGATATGGCAAGCGATGGTTCCCTATTTGCTGGAAAGAAAACAGCATGCAGTGGGGCAGCATATGCCATAAAAAACTTTGACAACGGGATGCCACTTGTACGGAAGATGAATATCCCCCCCTCAAGAACTTTCTCCGCACCGGGGCTCCTTATCAAGGAAGATATCCAAAACCCGAGTAGCACATCTGCTGAAATTGCGGGACTGCGATTTCTACTCACAGAACAAAAAGAGAAACTCCTCAAATCCATTACTCCAATGGTACATGCCATTGACTCCATGGCAGCAATATCTGCGGTAACAAAGGATGGCAGGTCCATGAGTGCTCGGGACAAACTACGTGAAGCTAATCGCAGAGATGTGCAGGCTGTTCGCCTACTGCTAGAAGAACTTGGCTTCTACAGTGAAGGAGACCACAGTAAAATCATCCTTAAATGGATTAGGGGTCACAATAATGACAAAGTCCACGACAGAGTGGACCGTACTGCTAAAAGAGCTTCATTCAGAGGGGGCTGTTTAGACATCTCCCGCTACGACCCTGCCGAGGAACTACCCTTCTCATTATTCTTTTTTGAGGTCCCTATTTTAGGCGATATACGTAGTCACATCAGAAGAATTCAACGACTCTCACACTATCATAATTGGAGAACCCTACAGTCTCAAGGGAAGCACCTGAGAATGCTCAACGAGAATAACACCGCCCCTACCAAAGATATTTCCAAAATGACACCTAAAGCTTTCACCGCTTCTAGAAGCAGAGAGCTCCTGGGTCTTCAAGCCTCTCCAGCACGCTTATTTAAACTGGGGAAAATCGGGTCTGAAAACTGCCCCTACTGCCAACAGAATACAAAATGCACCTTCGAACACATCCAACTTGAATGCCCAGGACATAATAATAGTTTGTATAGTCTTAGAACAACCCAAGATATCGAACTAAGGAAAATCATCGCTGAAGAAATCTCAGAAAAGCCTAAACTACTAAACCCTGGAAAGGGTACCACATACATCAAAACACAACCATCGAAACTTTTTCCACTTGCATACCTAAGACAGGAAATGAATGAGGAATTATACTTACACGCTCTCCCGGAAGCTAGCATGTACCGTCCATCAAATTCAAAAAAGAATACCATTGCTGTGACCGCAAAGCCCGAAGTGGACCATGTTACGGGAACAATTAAATATCCCGAACTCCAATATGTCCAAAAGAAAGAGTTTTGGAAACTTTTGGCTTGGCACCGCCTTTCCAACAAAGCTGTCCCATGCTCACTTGCGGAGTACTCGAATAGGGCACACGATATCCATGAAGCCCTCAATGCATGTAAGCTTGAATCGGGAGACCCTAAAAACTGCTATGCAATAAGAAGAAGCCTCTTAGATATTTTGGTGGATGACAGAAACCTTGACAAAAACGGCTGTGAACTTTTCTCCAACCCACTAAATGCCCACCCTAGAATTTACTCGAGAAGATGCATACCCACCACTAGAATGAAAAAAGCCCTCAGGCCCTTCTGTTATCATGGGAACATCGGCTTTGATGGTCTCGCTTGGGATGCCTACGTGGACCCGTTAACAGGCATTGGCAGAATCGTTTACGGAAATCCCCCCTTCGATGGAAAGGATAAGGGCAAATCTTCGGCGGTTATGGCTACCCTGGAAATGGGACATAAAGCGGCCAACACTGTCCCCGGATTTTCAGGAAAATGGATTCTTCCGCTGTCTCCCAAAAACCAAAAAAGATGGTTTGATAAAGGTTTTAAACTTGTTTTCAGATTCGTCCCGCATAACACTATTCCATTTGTCCCACATGGTTATTGGACGGGTGATGACCCCTACGTTCTCCCAGGTGGCGGATGCTATAAGGATGATTTTTCGGATGTCGTTATCATAGCTATAGACAGTGCACCCAGCGATACTCAACCAGCCTTTGACTGGAGGCCTACACAGAAAAAGATTGCTAGATGGTTCCTCAATGTCCTTCCTAAGTGCGAGAACAGGTGTTCCGCTCGGGTAAAACAAACTGGCTAAGCTCCCATAATCAGTCCGGCCGAGTGCTTTTATCATGCATCTCGGAAACCCGGATAATACGAAGTGATGACTGACAGTACAGTACTACTGTACTGTCATCCTAGCTACTAGCGGAGTCACGGTTCCGATCAGAGACGGGTCAGGCTAGGGGCTATCAGAGCCCATAATAATAACCCTGAACCTAAAGTCCAGCACACCACCCGGAGCTGTGACTGTAGCTAATAGTGCTAGGCAAGCGGAGCTAAGTGAACAGATAACAAACAGCATTCTACTGGAAACAGATATACTTTAAGCTGGGTGCCCGGGGACTTGTCCCGGCACAACCCACCACTGCGGCTAAGGCTAATCACACCACCAGGATTTGAAATTAGAAGACTCTAGCCACTGCAAAGCTGGTCGGCAGAGCCGAGTTCAGCAGACGGATTCCAAGGCAGGAAAGCATCCGAAGTAAGTTGAGATGAAACATCATAAGTGTTGACACCACCAGACCCAAGTGGGTCAGGCGGATCCCGGAGTGGAGTGGCAAGACTTTCAAACTGCAGAGCCGCTGAGGTCGATTGAGAAAAGAACGGTTCCACATCCCGCGGCGGCATTGACGAACCAGTAGTAATCACGGACGGGCAAAAGGAATCCAGTAATGCACCACCGGGATGAACCGCACCGTAGCCGTAGGTGGCGCCGGGCTCAACCAGGCCCCTGACACCACCGCCGACCACGAGTGTCGGCATCGCCGTAGCACTGAACAGAAACGTAGCCACCATGAAGAGAGTGAGAGCAAATTCACCGAAGCCAAATGGCCTGGAGCCCCTGGGGACTCCGAACCGCCGAAACGCTGCAGCCGCCGGCGGTGCACCCCCTTCAACTTCAGTCAGGCAGACATCAGGAGAGTAGTTGGAGCCCTCTCCATCGTCATCGGAGTCACACACTTCAACAGGCTCAGGGTCAATGTCAAGCCAGTCAGGGTGGACAGTGTTGAATGTTTTGAATGAGTTGTCAGCAGAAGCCATCGGGCCGAGAGCCAGAGAGGCAGACGGCGGCACGAAGGCGGCACTGCTGACCTTATGCAAGCCAATCGTCCTACCATGCACGGGTGCAGAGGCCTTCGGCAGCAGCTGCTTGCTGGCAGTCGGCTCAGCGACACCACCAGCAAGCGGACCGCTGACCTCAGCAAATGCAACACGGCCAATGGAAAGATGCTCAGCAGGTGCAGTCTCAGCAGAGGCAGCAGCATCCTTGAACTGCTGCAGAGCCGTAGGCTCTGGAGCAAAGGAATGCGCAGACAGCTCACAGATTTCAGGTTGCCCCACACGAGCACACAAGTGCTCCATGGACCCCTCATCCCCAGCGTCATAGTACCGCTGAAAACGAAGGGCAAGCACGTCGGAGTCATAAGACTCGACGGCTTGGCAGTAGGACGCCGAAATGGACATCGGGTGAGTGTCCTTGTGAGGACACTCACTCAGCCAATGCTTTGACCCAACGGCACGGCACTTCTCGTGCCTGCACGTTGGGACAAAGGTGCCAGACCGCTTGTCAAAAGCCACCTCCGAAGAGGCGGAATGAGCAAGCGGTTGCACCCCAGGTCGGTGGAAGCCGCGCGGAGCGTGTTTCCCATGAGGTGGCTTGGAGCCACCCTTCTTAAGGGAATCCACATCCCGCTGCAACTTGACCAACTGAGAACTGAGCCGCTCGATGGCCGAAGCCAGGCCAGTGTCAGTGGTGCAAGATGCTACGGACATGGGGCGCCCCGCGGTGCGCTTGCCCGAGAGCCGCCCGCAGCGGTACTGCTCGCGCACGCGCGCCTGCAGGGTGAGCAGACTTACAGCCGCACGCTGGTCAGCTCGAGCAAACGAGTCAACCAGCGTGGCGTAAGCCGGTCCAGACAGGGCAGAGAGGAATTGCCTCTTAACAGCGTCTTCGGGCAGCGTCTGCAGACGCTGCGCATCCCGAAGACAACTGTTAAAAAGACGAATGCCAGAGTCAGGGTCACTTTCATCTGAAATTCTCACGTCAAGCAGTTCAGTCAGAGACTCGAACGGAGTGGAATCATCAGCGAGCATACGCACCACCTCGAGGGTGGCACGTTTGCCGTCAGCAGGAACATCGGCCCCAGAAGCCTCCACCCAATTACGGGCAGGAGACCCTGGCGCAGTCAGCAGCAACAGCACAGAATACAACAGCTCATTCGCAGCAGTCATGACAGGGACATTGGCAGCAGACAGCTCAAACAGGGGTGCAAGTGCCTGCGACTGCAGCGTGAAAAGCTGCTGAATCTCGGAAACCAGCTGCGAAAAAATGTCCGAAGCCGACGATTCATTGCCATGAAATTTTGCTGTTTTGTCTCCCAGAACTTTAGTGGCTGCTGTCTTTGCGCACTGAACATCAAATGAGTCTTTCCGTAACCGCTGAACGAGCGTCGCAGCCGCAGCCGATTCGTCAGCCGAAGCTAAATGCGGCGTTGTAGGGGTAGCCGAATTCAGTGCCCCAACATCATCGAAAATAGTCGCTAACTTACGCGCCCTAGCGCGTGTACGTGGTCTAGGCGTTGTGTCCATTCTTAAAATGACGGTGAGATGGGATTGCGGGCTAGCGGTGCGACAGTAACGAACATCTCCGCAGCGGCCATTTCCTGCAGGAGCCTCAGCAAGCAATGGCACAATCAAGCAGGTCATGAGCCGAGTGGCTAATCGTGGGAGCGACCCACAAAACGCGGAGTGTCCTGCCCGCTGATCAAACGGAACGTAAAATATAACCATACTCAGCGACGATACTCTGCCGAATAAATGCCGAAAAACTGATCTCCACTTCAAAAGGAGGCCATACCGCGGAGAGAAAACCACTGTCTAAGGGGGCGCCCACCCCATCTCTGTGTCAAAACTTAGCCAATCATGGCAACAGCTCGGCGCTGTGCCATCAGAATTACTAGGGAAGTGGTGACGCGCATAACCTGCGAGAACAGGTGTTCCGCTCGGGTAAAACAAACTGGCTAAGCTCCCATAATCAGTCCGGCCGAGTGCTTTTATCATGCATCTCGGAAACCCGGATAATACGAAGTGATGACTGACAGTACAGTACTACTGTACTGTCATCCTAGCTACTAGCGGAGTCACGGTTCCGATCAGAGACGGGTCAGGCTAGGGGCTATCAGAGCCCATAATAATAACCCTGAACCTAAAGTCCAGCACTAAGTCCAGAGTCACGGAGAAGAGACTAGAATACACCGGAGTCAGCCCTGATATTTGGAATGAAGTTCTAAACGAAAGGGACAACGTACTTCCTTCTTCGCTGTGCCCATGGCCCACTCAAGACCCCCCCTATCATCAGAGTGGTGCTGAGCATTATTATGGTGGTCACCATGACACGAC
>LGRX02008597.1:38358-129676 GCA_001247695.2 Cymbomonas tetramitiformis
AGCCCCTAGTGATTTCACTAGCCTGCTTTGCAGGGTTACCGCACTCTCAGGACTTTGTCCTCTTTACTAGCGTAAATGTTTTGTTATTTTGTTTTATTATTATTAACTTCGTAAAGGCACCAGTGAATGCCTACGTTGCGTTTACTCGCGTTTTCTGGTAGTCATTGTACCTCGCCAACGCTCTAGCAATTGCAGGATCGTCGGGAGTCTCATGTGTCCCTTCAGGCGCTTGTGGTGCGCGCACACTAGAGTGAGCTGCTGAAGGGGTTACTGAGCTGTCTGCAGTAGGTGAATGCTACGTTACACGTTGTGCAAGTGCGAGATCGGGGTTTCATCTTGGCTAATACTTTCCAAAATCTGAGGCGTAGGCTCTTCTTCATCCGCACATAAAGTGCAACGAGATGGCGCTTCGCAAAAGAAATAGCTGAAGGAAGCCGCGATGAACGTGGGGTTGATGAAGTTATTCTTCTCACCATGTTCGCGATGTGCGCAAGAAGTAATGCATGGTAATAGGGATGGTGTTTTCAAGGGGCACAGCTGCCTTCGTAGCGAGAACAAAGGCGGTGATGCCAGAAGTGCTTTAAACATTGTCTCAAAGAACTCGAGGCGAAACGCCGGAACATTGTTGTAGAAAGAAGGGTGGAGGCAGGAAGGGGAACGCACACGGGATATTTTATTACCGCACACTGGGTAGATAAATTATCCTTGAAAACTCAATGCCTTTTTAAGAAAGCAAGAAGGGTAGGTAAAGCAAAGCAGAGAAGATATCTTCCTGGGATTGGCCGGCCCGGGGCCGTGTCACGGAGGCCCGGGCCGAAGGCGGGCCGAAGGAAAAATTGCGGATGGGCCGAGTCGCATTGAGGGGAAAATCGATAAATTTCCAAAATTTTATCGATTTTTGACAAATTGTCATACTTAAAAATAAAATTTTGCGCCTGCGGCGGGCATTTTTGGGTTCGGGCCGAGACGGGCCGAAATGTGGCCGAAGTGAATTCCCGATATGCGGCCCGAGTCACCTCCGCGGAAGATATCTACCCTGTAAAGCAGTTAGAAGGCGCTGCCGTCGGACAGGCCGAACGCACGGGATGGTGCGGTTTCTTATCGCTCCTTTCTTTTGAGATTTCTAGAAATCGCCAGTAACTCACACAGTAACTGTTGCTCAACTACTGTCATTTCCAATCAGGCCTACTGTCACAGTAACTCTCAACTACTGTCATAACTACTGTCGTAACTACTGCCAATTATTCAGTAGTTACTGACAACACTGGTTACAACCTCTCGTCTGGCGTAAACCTTCAGCAAAAGGGGTTCCGGTCAATCAAGAATTCAACTTAACTATCAGGCTATTCGATCTAAAGATCTCCACTAGCCTGCGAGCTGCGACCGAATATTTGACGTCATTTTACGATCGGGCGGCACTGGCACGATACGATTAGTAACCGAGTTTTATTCTTCTGACGATTGCAAATTTGTGTCTGTGTCTGCTGTCCGCCTGTCTCTCTCTGTATGGGATTGCATGGTCGAGGTCGACATTCTCAGATGACATTTTCCTCGCGGCTATGGATATAGAGTGGGGTACGCTAGTCTGAAAATGTGGTCTCAGAATTGGATTTAGACCCCTGGATCGTTAGCAGTGTGCGTTGACCCGATCGATTTTAGCGTTGACCAAGCCTTGTCCAGACCTAGAATTTTCCCGAAATTGGCTAATTTTGCTGGCCGCTGATCCATGCTGTTTCTGAGGCAAGTAAGGCTTATATATTGTGCATATGGCTGTCCTGGAACACAATTTATTGTTAAACCGGACTATGGTTTGTCCCATAGCCTCATTCGTTGCTTTCCGCATCCGCGCTTGCGGATGGGCGGAACCCGCCTATCCCGCGAGTGACGGAATCCAAATTTTGCTTTTCAATACTTGTAAACACGGGCAAACGTGGTTACAACTACTGTAGAGTGTAGACTGTAGCGCATATCCTTGAATACGTTTAGTTCAGGGATATGTGCGAAATTCCGATCATCCCGACCGCTTTGGAGCGGTAGTGTCCTATCGAACGAATCGAAAGAACACTATAAAAGGGCCTTGATGGAACATCGCGGAACACGGGTTTCTCAACGGCTACCCAAGTTATCGAGGGTGCTGAGCGCAAGATTCCGTTGCCCTAGAGAACGATGGACGGATGGAGTTTGATGCAAGGAGTTGATGAATTTTTTTGGGTTCGTTTCGAAAAAAATTTGGCACTCGGAATCTTCGGAATTGCTGAATTGTGACCCCCCCCGGAGTTACCCCACGCTATGCGCTTCAGTAGGGAGGCTAACAACATGCATATACATGCTTGCGCATCATTAGCTTCATGATATATCAGCATAATATATCTCCAACACGAATTTTAATGGGTTTCCGTGCGGTGTGCGACTGTCTAATATTTCTTAACTGTGGCGTAGAAGTTCGGAAAGGAAATTTAGCCTTTGCCGATCGCGCGCTCGACGTGCGGCGTTCGAAAATTCTACCATGAAATCCCATACTTTGTCTCTCTCGTCTGTGAAAGTATTCTGAACACCGCGTCTACCATGCCATAACGTCGGGGTGGCGTCGCGGCACATGTGCGCGCATGTACTGGCAATGTCATCATTATCGTTTGGCCGTCGCCAGATCGAATTTTCGTTGGTGTCGCCCGTTGGGATTCGAGCTTCGATTAGTTATGTATTTAAGTAAGTAAGTAATACGCCCGGGTTCGTCCTTATAAATATCACATCCTTGCGTACAGGTGTGGATCACATGAGTGCGATATCTGTGACGGTTTGTTCACACTCTGCTAGGATCGGCATAGTCGATAGTGTGCTGAAATCTGTATAGGCAGCCCTGACTGGGAGTCCCGGTCAGGCCCCTATGACAGATCCCTAGGACCAACACTGGACTGCTGACTGATCTGTAGGTTCGTACTGTGACACACGCTGTGTCACAGGTAGGCTAGACTCCGAGACCGTCCGAGACCGTTCCGGGTATATCTAGCTTAGGGTTTATTTATCTTATACAGTTTATCCACACGAGTACGGGACTTTCTGATATCTAGTGTACTTGGATATTCCGGTAGGTCGTGGCCCCATCCACGTTTTCTTTCCACTTGCTATCTTGGCCATGATTGGCTAAGCAGCCGCTTGAAGAGGTGGTGCGCACTTGCGCGTTTGGGTGCGACTAGGATTTGGGACATGGCTTTACGGTAGACGTCTTTTACGGCTGCGAGTCATGGGCACCGCGCGTTGCTATTGCTTGGTTTTGGCAATGTTCATTTACGTTATTCTACCTGCACTGATCCCGCTGGTTCACGTATTTTGGGCTGGTGCTCCGGACACCTTCGACCACACCGACATTTGCAAGTGCCCCACGCTCTTTTCGCCGCTCCGCACGTTCTGCCGTTACGTCTTCGTTCCATTTCCGCCACAACACCCAAACGTGCTGCCGCGCATCATCTTTTCTCTGGCTTTCAAAAGTATGGCAACATCTACTCGAGCTCGCAAACGCCTATTGAAGGACTCCGATTTGGACGCCTCAATACGGCTTTTGGATGCGGTTCGGGACACTCCGACCGCTAGCACCCCACCTGTGGTGCCCCCTGCTGCTTCCAGCAACTCCGACACCGCTGTCGCGTTGCGGAAGCACCTAGTCGACCAACATGCCACGGTTGACGCGGTGTACAAGGGGCGTTTACATCGGGCTTGGGCCAAGGGTATCCGCGAGGATATCCTTGGTTCCAAGAAACATCATTATCGTGGCACTGACGACGCGGACCGCCTCTCCGAGCTGGTGGTGCAGCTTCGTACCGAGTTTCAGTCCGCTGGGCTGGATTTGACTCCCTTTGACCTTGACGACCCCACTTCTCTGGTTGTCGAGAAGGTTAATGGGCTTCTCTACGACGTGTTGGCCCTCGTCGTGGAGCGCAACTCTGTGGCGGACACCTGGCTTCGCGGTACGGACTCCTCGGCTGACCGAGATGGACGTCGTGCCCTTGTCGACATCATCAAGGGGAGCGTGCCTGCCGCGCTACGTGAGAGCCACCAGCAGGAGCACGCGGCTCTACGTTATCCCGCAGGCGTTGACCCGCAGCCCATCTTGGCTCGTGAGCAACGTCTGGTGCGGGATAACCGTGCTCCTGACTGGCAGCCCACCGACGAGACCCGCAAGCTGTCGCTCTACAACCGCCTCGACCCGGTCTTCTACGCGGCGGTAAAGGTGCGGTACCCGCTTGCGGGTGACCTCGGCGGGGTCACTCTCCGCTCGCTTCAGGCCCTCGTCGTGACTATCTTTCAGGCCTGGGCGCAGTCGGACGATGGGGTGACAGTGCGTGAGAAGCAGACGCTGGGGGCGGGCGGCAAGCCCTCCGCGCTTATCACGTCGTCTGAGTACGCCGTTCTCCTCGACGAGATCGCCGCCTTGAAGGCGCTCGTGCAAGGCAATCGTGCGGGCGCGGCCCAACGGCAGCAACAGCAACAGCCGCGGAGTAAGCAGCATCCGCGAGGCCATCGGGTGGGTGTGCACGCGGCACCGCCTGTGGGGTTCGACAGGGACAACATGAAGGCGAAACCCCTCTGCCACCGCTGCCGGAAAGCGGGCAAAGGTGACACCTATCACGCGTACCGCGACTGCCCTCTTGGTGGGCGCCAGCATTCGTCGGCCACGGCAGCGGCCTTCTGCATTCCTATTGAGGAGGAGGATGCGGAGGGTCTCCACACCTTGGCACTTGCGCAGGTCTTCCAGGAGGCTGCGGATGATGGTCCGGAGGCCTTCGCCCGTGCGGCGCCGGCTTACGGTCCTCCCGCTGTGCTTTCCGCGGGCGGTGTTGGCGACATCGACGTGTCGGCCTACGGCTTCAGCGTGCAGCCTGCGGCCGACGGCGCGGGCGACGAGGACATCTTGCGGCGGCTTGATGCCCTCACCACTGAGGTTCAGGCCGCCCAAGAAAAGGTACATTACACTCACGCGTCCTTTGTTCCTGGGAGTGCGGTTAAGGAGCATGCATCGGCTCTGGTGTGTGGCCCTGCCGCTGCGGCGGGGATCACACCGGAGGGGCAGGTTCCGGCAGGTGGTGCGGCGGCATCGGCGTCCGCCGTGCCGGCCCCTGCTATGCCTGTTTCGCAGGTAGAGGATGTACAGCCCGCGCCAACTCAATCGGCGCGGGTAACCACCACGGAGGCGACCTGCGGTGAGTTCGGAGGCTTCGTGCAGACGGTGAATCACGCCGCCGTCCACCCGTCTGACCTGACGGGCTATGACACGGACGACTACGAGGATTTCGCCGACGGTACTTTCGCGGTGAAGCCACGGGCTCCGGCCAGTACTATCGGGTGCGGTGTGCCGCCTTTCGGCTTTGGCACGCCGGCAATCGGCGCTCTCGCGGTGCTCTCTCTCTTCTGTATTTCTTTTGCAGGTGTAGCTGTTTCAGGTTCCACGGCTTCTGCTGTGTCGGCGTGTGCACCGGCTACGGAGATGCCTTCGCCTGGTGGTAATCTCGATTGGGGAACTCCGTCATTTTACTCTACGAATGATTTTGTTGATTCTGTGATCCCGGATCAAGGTTTCTCGTTGGCTGACAATGTGCCACTGCTTGAGCCGCCTGAGCCCCCTGACATCTTTCAGGACCTTGCTCGGGCAGAATTGACTTTCGACATGGCCTTCTTTTACGGTATGGCTCTACATGAGAGAGGTCCGTTCGGGAATCCTCCCTTCGGATCGGGCTTAAGTGAGGCCGCCGCCGACTACTTTGGTGCTGTCGATTGACTTCTTGCTCACTCTGGAGGCACACCAACATGGTGGTGTGCAGAACTCCTGTGACCTCAAAGACTTCTTCAATCTGGTTTATGGTTTTACTTTGACACCTTTGAAATCTTCAATTTGACTTGCTGACACAGAGCCTTTCAGTAGTTTAGCAGGACCTTAATTGCCTGTGAGTTTCTGCTCTTGTGCTAGCTAGAGG
The DNA here is from genome assembly GCA_001247695.2 of Cymbomonas tetramitiformis. NCBI lineage: Eukaryota > Viridiplantae > Chlorophyta > Pyramimonadophyceae > Pyramimonadales > Pyramimonadaceae > Cymbomonas > Cymbomonas tetramitiformis. The sequence goes on from LGRX02008597.1 coordinate 44,325, forward strand.
GTTCTAATTTGTGTATCAGAATTGCACAGTTAGATTAGCAGTTAGGCCTTGTCACCCTGGCTCCTGCCCTAACACTTACAGCTTTACATTTTCTGACTCTCCTAGCCAGTCACCACCCACAGTGCTGGGGTGGTGTGCTGAAATCTGTATAGGCAGCCCTGACTGGGAGTCCCGGTCAGGCCCCTATGACAGATCCCTAGGACCAACACTGGACTGCTGACTGATCTGTAGGTTCGTACTGTGACACACGCTGTGTCACAGGTAGGCTAGACTCCGAGACCGTCCGAGACCGTTCCGGGTATATCTAGCTTAGGGTTTATTTATCTTATACAGTTTATCCACACGAGTACGGGACTTTCTGATATCTAGTGTACTTGGATATTCCGGTATAGTGTGAAATCGGCACAACTATTAGTTCCCCTATCCTATGCGTATTTCATATGTGCATGAGTTCAATTTCATCAGGCTTGTCGTTTTTTGACGTTCGATTTCGTTTCCTCTTGAGATGACATAGTGGGCCAACGGTTGTGCAATTTAGGTGCGGGCTACTGGCGTGTAGATGCCGGGACAAAATGGCCGACGTTAGTGAATATACCTAAACCGGTATATTCGGAGTGAGCCGATATCAGGTTGGCTGTATTCATAATATTGATAAAGTGTGTAGATAGATATAATACTAAAACCTATAACCTAGGCGAAGTCTCGAACGGAACCTAACGGCATGTGACACGGCAGTGACACACACGGGCAACGGTACCCGAGTCGGTACGGACTAGGGGTCTGGCCAGGGGCCTACACCGAGACTCTCGGGAGGGTTGCCCGTTGGGCTAAACCTAACATACGTTGTTATGGCTTGTGAAGGGCTGATATGTGCAAGAGGCGGGGAGAGGGTAACGGTGTCCAAAGTGGATCTTGCCAGATTCGGCGAAGGGAAGTTCCCGCGCGCGCGATCCTCCGTACTGCCATTCACCGCAATGATCCCAGGAGACCACGGTGCATTGCCCTTGTTATCCGTTATGTTCATTGTGCCCCAGGAGACAAAGTGCGCTACCCGTGCCACGATTTGTTGCATTGTCCCCACAAAGTACGCTCTCTGGCCTTGGTAGCATTATGCGCAGGGCATGCGCACTAACTTTGCCATTCACTGCATTGTGCTTGCGGGGTGCGCTTCCACTATGTCGAGCCGCATTGTGCCAGGGGGGGCAGAGTGTATTACCTTTGCCACTCATTGCATTGTGCTCAAGAGGTAAGTGCGCACTGACAACACCCCCTTCACTTGCAGGTTGCTCGAGCACCAACATCAGAGACACCTCCCTCCTCTACAACCCCGACGATGGCTATCACAAAAGCACTTACTGCATTTTACATAGTTGTTCATGCTCCTCCCATGTTCATAGACTGATTTCCCTCTAGTTTTCCAAAATACCTTTCCGCATAGCCTTCTTCCATGCTCAATGACGCAACTCTAAAGTAAATATATTTTCTATATGTAATTGCATCATCCCTGCCTGACATAGCAAGTAGCATATGTGCTAAACCCGCATCCGTGCTCGAAACACGCTTTCGTGCTACAACATATATATGTATATGTATATGTATAAGGTTTTGCAATTTGTATATGTATATGTATAAGTTTTTGCAATTTTCGACTCCGCGCAAACCCAACCTTGATAATATGTATATGTAATCATGTATATGTATATATGTAGCATGACTCATGCGCTTAGGGTGTCTTATCACACATGTAAGATGTCGGATCCCACGTAACACGTAACACGCTATATGAGTTGTGCTAAAGTGATAGTTGCAAGTCCGGGAGAATCAGATCAGCAAGAGCATCGAATCGAAAATGGCAGAAGCAGTGCGTGTTGGGGAGTTTTAAGAAGCAAAATATGCACCCTAGATGGATAATGGAAGTTCATACAAAAGCAATGTGCCAACGAGCGATAGCGGCCGCCGTACAAGTACAACTACCTGGCCGCATATTCGGTTTCACGCTGCTTTTCGGTCTTGGTTGACTCTCAAAGATAACATGCTTATTTAGGTGCCAACATGCAGTAAGTAATGATCCCAAAGCTGACAAGGCACTTGGGCAAATCAACTAGAAAAGGAGCTCTCACCACCTAGAATGTAAGAATTCATAACGTTCAAGCGCATTTTGCTGTTGTTCTTGAATAACTTCGCCTCCATCAACTGCTGAAACACCACACGCAAAACTAAGAGACTAGCTGGGATCGATTCTTCGGGCATTAATCAAAGGATTATTCCCAAAGCATCCGTCCAAATCACACAAAGTGATCTGCTTATTGTAAGCCATGGTTCTGAGCAAGGCCTCCTCGGTCTCAAAGCTATGCACAGCGTTTCCTGAGGACTGCTGGGTGCCCAACCACTTATAGTATTGATACGGGAACTTGGCGGGGTGTTTTCCACCTCCCATGCCGAACACCGTGGTCTGCGAGCACAGCGCACTGAGCATGATAAGCGCAACAAGGCCGCTGGAAGGAGAACCTCCATCGCTGTATACCACCTCATGCTCCTTACGCTGACAAGTCCGGAAACTGGCTAAGAGGTCCTGCGCTAGGCGAACGGCTCGGCGGCTTAGCTTTATTGCCTTCAGCTGCGGATGTTCAGCTTTGTTGGTGAGAAGTAAACGCTGGAAACCCTCGACTCCATCATTCAAGCGTGAGACGACGAGTGTGACGCCAGATTCCCGAGGCACGTGAGGACCGATCCGGCGATCTTTCGCCCCTCCTGCACCGTTTCGCTGAGAATAGCGCGTAGACCAGACATTATTCAGGACTCGATGGGTCGTTTTGGATCCCACATAAGTCTCGTACTCGTTGGTCGGTGCCTGGTTGATCCGAACCACAACGCTATGATCATCAATAGAACTCCCGTAAGGCGGCTTTGCTTTTAGAAGCAGCCCGCTGTTTCCGACAAGAGCGCAGCTTCCCCAGGTATGCGCTTCACGAGGAGGGGAACTTCCCGGCACGTGTTCGAAGAGGCCTTGTACGTGCACGTTCTCAGACAGGAAGTTTTTCGCCACTTGATTGCATGTGGAGGGCCAACGACTTTTCACTGGCCGTGTTATCCCGCTTCCGCTGGCGAAGAACTGAGGAATGTGCAGCGCCATGGATGGAACGGTGGCTGCGTAGACGGCCAAGAAGGCTGCGAACAGTAAACGCAAATGTCGCATATCACCTTCGCTCAGGACACACTTGCGCACATGTACACATTACTTATGCACTGGGCTGGACGGCCATGGTAAGTTGATGACACGCTTTCCAATTAAGACGATACAAATATGTACCGTTCTTTGAGAAGCTGCGTTTGCTTTCACAAACCCACTCACACGACAGCCCCAAGCGAAGGGGTACTGTATAAACTTAAACTAGTTTATACCCCTTGGACAGGCCTAGTCGTATTGATGGACCAGATGGTCGGACATAGACGCATATATTAAATATGCCTCATCGGTTAGTCAAAAAGTTAGTCATATGTATTAATTATGAGAGCATCGCTATTACTCAGTAGTCTATCGTGGTCATCATAGCAGAATGATCGGAAATCGTTCCACAATCCACACGATCGATGATGATGATCCTGCGCTGGAAGAGCAATTCGAATGAACGAAGTGGCACCCTAGTAGAGCCAGGACCAGACGAGATCGAGAGGCCGAGGCCTCGCTCGGCCTTGTACTGTAACCGCTTACGTTATCGTTAGGTCAGACGAGAGGAGAACGTGTCACACGACAGTAGAGCTTTACCTCTATCTCATCATCATTACAGTACCTCGTAGTGGCGCTTTTCACAACAGTTCCCAGTAAATTTCAAGCGGTACTGTTGAACTGTCTCTGTGTCACCCGTACCCACAAGAGGCTTAAATGTTAAAGGCCACAACGGCCCGACATCGACATTGCAAATTCATCAGCAGCCTCGCGGTCAAACAGGTATACCACGTTTTTATATGACTCATGGACCTGCTTCAGGAAATCTGACGCTTATCAATGTGAATCATTGCGCTTGTGCCACTGGAATGTCAAGGACGTCTAGTGGCGTATTGTGGACGCCCTTAAAAGGGCGGAGCGATGTGCTTGGGAGCTACGCACATTCGTTTGAACACTCGAAAGTTAAGTTCTCCAAGTGGTAAATTTGCCCCACGAGTGTCGTGGCTTAAAGATCGCAAGATTGCGAGTTTTGTTGTATCTAGTGAACATCGGAAACGTTCCTTGCATCGTTTTTCGCCGCTGTGAATAAGACAAGGTTTGCTTTGCAAGTACGCGCAAACGAAAACGTTTCGTCACAGATTCTGAAAGCCCGACTGAGGACTTCTCGACCATCGATTTGAAGTGGGAATCTGGGTGACTGTCTGCACCCAAGGCATCCGGGCCTCACAATCTTTCTGCGGTGCGGACGTTCAGGTGCGTGGACACCAGTCAGTATGCCCAACAACAAGAAAGCGAAGAAACGTGACAAGCAGACTCAAGGGGCCGATGTAAAGCACGAACACAAAGATCTGTCACGACCATCGTGTGCACTGGGGCCGAGTACGAATGGGGTTGCCACATCCCAAAAAGCGAAGGACCCAACTTGGGTACTGAAAGAAGAGACCCTTGCGACTGCATTCGCAATACCTGAGAAGGCTTCTTTGGAGAGCGTTTGCTTGAGCATGCACGTGGTTAGGCACCTCCAGAAGACCCTGGAGGGGATTGCAAACTCGCCACGCCGCCAGAGGCCCGCAGAGGAGGGGAAAGTGCCTCGGCTCGATGAGTTTGAGGAGGCAGTCAAGCTAGTCCAACATTCAAAAAGCTATGGGAAGCTCGCGCGGGGGCTATCCAATATTCAAAGTATTCTGCTCCCCGCGCGGAAGAACCTGCCAGCATACTTGCAAGTGTTGGAGGAATCTTTTCTTCCCAACAGTCAGGGCGTTCGCCTCTTCGAGCTGGCGGATAAGTTGATAAATAACTTGGGTCGACAAGCGATAGCTGATGGGACCATAGACGCGCTCGAGCCCGGTCTCGTGAAGTCGGGGATATTTACCACCGCTTCCAAGGCTCGAGCCTGGATCCAGGCATGCAAGGATGGGAACTTCCTGGGCGCAGATAAATGCCGCTACTGCAAGCGTGTGCGTAGAGATGGCGAGCCCGCCTACAAGTGGTGCGCAGGCTGCAAAAAAGTGAAGTTTTGTGGCGTGGACTGTCAGAGTATCGCGTGGGACATAGGAGGCCATCGCCCGGAGTGCAACGTGGGTGCAAGCAAGTTATCATCACGAGCAGCCGCCCAAAGAGACGCCGACGAACGAGCCTTTGCTGATCTAGGGTTCGATATGAAAGAGATGGTGCAAGCAATGCAGGAAGGTCGCAACTTAGAAGATGTCATGTTGGCAAGCATTCAAAGGAAAGCTCATGAAGACCCTTCCATTATGGCGCGGCTTTCTAACTCGGAACAAGGGACACGGGAAAGTGGTGTCTGCGGTTCCCATGAAAGAAACGCAATAAGTGCTTTGACGAAAAGGTTGCAAGTCGCTGTCTCTGATACCACGTGGACCTCCACGCCATCGGGAAGTTGCCGGCCGCTCGGTTTTGATTCGGGCATGATAGGTACGGTGGAGCAGGACCTCCTATGCTTCGCGGAATACTGTAGCACTAGTCAGCACATGCAGGCATGCTGTGACGCAGGCGCTGTTGCAGTCCTGCAGCCCCTCACAAATGTTGTGCCATGGGGGCGAGATATCGCCTGCCTTGCGTTTGGCTCCCTCGTTTATCTCGCTATGTGCCACACGAATCGTTTCCCTATGCTCGATGCTGGGCTTTTGGAATGGGCTTTGGAACGACTCGAACTTCCCTCGAGACCTGCTGGACAGGCGGATAGCTTCAGAGAGAACGCGCTTGAGACTCCTCTGCAGGCGGCTCGGCTGATTGCAGAGCTAGTAGGTGACAGAGTAGGAGTCACACGATTCTTGGCATATCCTGCAGCAATACCAAAGCTGGTATCAGCAGCTTGCTGCTTGGAGCGGGCGCGCTGTCTTGAATCTGTCTTGAGTCTGGATGTTGGGAGACAAATCATTTCAAAAACCAGCTATTCAATGATGGCCTATCCAGGCTCCCATGCTCTGTGTCATTTGCTTCAGAGTCACAATTCTCCGATGGTGCTCAAGCAGTTGGCATCAAGAGGATTTGACTACGAGACAGTGGATAATCTGGCTAATAGGTTACTCGCCCAAATAACAGCAGGTCCGTCTCGTGAGGGAATAGAAGGGGGATTGCAACGGCAAACCCTCGAAAATTTCAGGCAAATTATGCAGCGCATGTCTTGAGGCTAAGGGTGAGGAGTTTGAGTTGTGAAAGACCTTGCAAAGACTGCACAACAGGATGTTGTAGATAGCCATTGTATAGGTGTTCCAGTTGTGTGAGCACAGAGTGGACAATCATAGCTTAGCTGTCGATGTTAATGCGCTTCTGTGCTGAGCTACAATAACAGTAGACTCGCATACGAGTAATCAATGCATTAAGGCGTATTCGTTCTGAGGAGGCGCGTCGAAAGTGCAATGACTAAAGATATCGCCTATATCATCAATGGTCTTATTTCACAGCTAGCTGGCAAGCCTGCATCTAGAGTAATATAAAACGGTTATCGGCAACTAATTTATTATTAGATTATTAGCAAGGTGATATTTGAATAAACTTGACAATGTGCATTTATAATTAAGATTGAGTGTTGTATATGTGTGTGTGTATAACAATATGTAACTCGTTATTGCAAAAAAGTTGTAATTGCATACGGTTCTGTGAGTGACTGAGCGGTACCGCGGTATGCTACTTTCTGTGTTCTGTGCAAGTGTTCAAAGCACAACGAAGCGAATCCTCGCATGCGAAGCCACATGACATAACTGGTATCTCTGTGCGCGAGTTTCAATATGTATATCACTGCCTGGTGAGGCGACGTACGCACACGATGAACTTTTGGTGGCGACTTGGGAAGTTGGGAGTGGGAAATTATTTCCCAAGATTTGTGCGGCGAGTACACCCATGACGCCATGCTCCGTTATCATATTTTCATCCGTACAATCTGTCTTCACTGTTGGTCCCCGTTGTAACTTTCACGGAACACCGATCTACTTCTATTTGCCGTCGCAGCGGGGTTGCTTGCTCGCGAGATCTTCAACTGACTTGACACACCATGATTCATGGCTGCAGAAGATATTATAATCTGTACCTCGAATGGCCGAGGTCGAGAGTCGCGAGACAATCCAGTCCAACGTTCAGTGTGGGGACTACGGCTAGGGGCTGTTAGAGCCCATAATAATAGACGTAATCACCGAATCTCGCATCAAATTTGATACGAGGGAGGTAAGTAATGGAATAACAGAGAGAGAGAGAGAGAGATATGTGTTAGTGTAAGAAAGTCGGGGAGGCAGGTGTTAACGGGCTACCGAAGAGTCTTAAGTCAGATCGACAAAATAATGGACCGTGTTTTGTGGATCGGAGACGTGACACAAGAGTGTCAGTGTGACACTGCAGGTGGCAGCCGGGCGAGGGGTTAATTTGAGGTACACCACTGCCCACCCTTATGGGTGAGAAAGTGGGTTCCGCATGACACCACCTCAGCCCGAAGGCGGGAGGTGAACTGCAGGGCCAGCCGGTACTCCCAGAAAGGCGTCTAAAGAAATGTAACGACTTGAATGCTCAAAGGGGCCATACCAACCCAGCTAGATGCAATTCCATGCCTTGGTCGCTTGGCGCTAGCCGCAAGCTACATTCTCAGTCGTGGTTTTCATCCTAAGGTTGCTGGCAAATCGACGGCAGGAACAACCCAGCTCAACGTTGGCTTTGGTGGCTCCCAAATGGTGTATGACCGGACAGCCGGGCGAGCCCTCGTCTTCGTCGCCATGCAAGGCGAAAGCAGCCTGTGACCCATCCTACGGGTCAGACACAGGGTTTGGCTTCTACACCACCGCCAGGTCGGCGTTGTCGGCGGTCTCGATTGCCGCCGTGCGATCTGAGGCAGGGTCGGGGACGGAGCCGTACCGAACGAAACGCGGCGAGCATGGTGCCCGTCTGCGATACAGTCGAATCATGTGCCGGCGGCGGGGTCTGCAAGACAGCGACAGCTGCGGCGAGCGGCGGTCGGGGCGTGGCCGGCTTGGACGTGCCAATATGCTTGTTGCTTGCGACGGCCTCGATACAAACATGACGGGGCAGGCGCCACGGGTGCTAGTGTGACGGGACCAACCATGCCACGGGTGCTGTATGTGGTACCCGAGAACCCCACATGCGGTAGCACACGCCGCACGGGTAGCCCTTACCGCTCCATTTGCGGTAAAGAGCGGTCGATGTTTCCGCTGCCACCCACTCACCGTCAAACGGCGCCGATGATTGGTGATGAGGGCGGAGAACCATGGCCATGGGACGGTCGGGCGGGGCGGTGCATGCCGAGTGGTTGCACCGTCGGTCTACGAGTCGGAGGCACAGCAGAGAGCGATAGTGTGGCAAGGGGGCTCTCATCCCTACAAGCTATACGGCTGCGTAGGGTCAGGCGTGCAAATGTAAATGGTTGCCCCGCCCGAAGTTCACGCAGCACCACCAGATATACAAGGGGAACATACGGGGAGTGCTTGGCTGACTCGGACAAGATGTGCCAGAGGTCAGCCACGCAGTCTCGGTCGGTGTAGTAAGGCCGCAGCTTTTGGTGGCGTTCACAAAGTTGTCGGATAATCGACAACTGTGGTGCTGGGTCGTTTGTGTTGTCGAGTCTGGTTGCTCGCATTCTCGTCCAGAAACGCATGTCGTCGGAGGCAGGCACGCCCTCGACCTCGGAACGAAGTCGCTGGAGTGCTAAGCGGCCGTCGGCAGGGTGGGAACGCGCACACTCGTGATATATATAGAGTGCATTCCCACGCAGCGCGTGGGGAATAACGATGCAGAAAAGCAGCTCGTTGATGGTGATGTGGTAAAAATCGTCGTGGTCGTGTTCCAGGTCGAGGAGCTTCGAGGCCTCGTAGTACGATACAGGGAACAATACGTGCGACAACCCAGAAACCAGGGCAGTGAAGTCGATGTCCGCGTTCTCACTGTCCAAAATATAACCAGTCTGGAGCTTGAAACCAATGGATTTCAGGTAGGTCACGAGGTCGTTGCCATACTGGAAGGCGTACGCGAGCTGGTCGACGTACTCCACCTCGTCACGTCCTTCCTTCACTCGGGTGGTGGTCAGAATGTTAGGATCATTGAACAATTCAAAAGCCGAAGGGGCTTTGGTGTTTGGTCGCGGATGTCGGTTTGGAACGTAGGGAGGCGGTCCCCACGATCCAGGGCGTCCGGGGCAAAGTAGATGATGGTGAACTTTGGGACGCGGAGGGTGAAGGCGTCAGCGAACCGCCCTGTGCGTGCGTGCTGCACGCAGGGCTGAGCCGATACCTTCACGTCTTGCGGAAGCCATATCGGGGATAAAGTATTGTCGGTGCAGCGGATGTTGGGCACACGTCTCCGTGCGCAAACTGTCGGAAAGGTCGGTAATTTTTTGTCGGCGTTGTCGGTGCTTAAAGCGAGTGCCATAATATTGTCGGGTTGCTGTCGGTTTTGTCGGTAATGTTGTCGCGGGTAGAATCACGGGGGGTGAAGCGAACCAGAAGATCAAGGCAGATCGTCGCCAAAGAAAATGGTGGGACCTTAACCTATTGCGTCACGTCGTACCAAATAGTGTAATTGTGCCGTTAAGGTCCCTGTCTTTGCAGGTTGTGTATATATAGTTAATTCATATAGGACCTCATATAAACTGAAGGAATGTGAGGCTTGGCGTTCGTATTTGAAAATTCTCGAAGAGTGAGCGAAACTACCTCTATCAACCAATCACACCCATAGTTACCCACAAATCTCACATCCAAATCAGGATCTGAGTCGTCGAGTCTTAGTCTACTCTTGCCACTCGCTCGACTGTGACATGAAATGCTCGTCGTCATGTGGCACGACCGCAACTGTTGCATGCCACACAGAGAACGCCGAGGATTGATAGCGGGGGCAGCGGTTCTGTGACTTTCTTGGGGGTCCGTCGGTACCCCAGAGACAGAAAGCAAGTCGCGGGGGGGAGAACACACGCCCTTGACCCAGAATAACCCCACAGCAGTTCAACGAAACAATTGGGGATATTCAAAAATTCGCGCCCGCGGCGCATGGCATGTAAGGCGATAGTGTGGAGCACCCACACCTCGCACTCCCCTTGAGTGACTGCACCGCGATTATGAGTGTGGTATCGTGTTGGGGCACTCCCGCCCTCCCGCCCCGCGTGTGTGATGATGGTATCGTGCACGCTGTACGCTGGCGCGGTAGTAAGCTGGCTAAGCAAAAGAAATTTCGAACAACAAATAAACCCAAAGTTTGGGTATCCTTACTGATGTGTTCAAAGTTGTACTTATTTTGATGCAATTTTCGTCATACATACATTACCTTACCAGCGAGAGCAGTATCATCATCATCATCATCATCATCATCATCATCAAGCAATTCCGCTCGAGAGACAATTATATGGTAAATTCATTAGCTATGGTAAATCGCAAGAGTATGTTACAATATATGACATAAAACGAGCAAGTTTTCATCGCACGGTGTGACGGACAACCCCCGGTATGATAAGTGGTAGAAAAATCTCGCATATTTATCGTTATTACTCGATGGTAATGCGACAACTACAATTTCGCTCTACCGCTATATTCTTCGTCTGTGCAATCTCTCACCTCCGTCAACTACAATAAAAGAATAAATATGCTATCGAGTGCTACCATGCCATCGACCTCAACAACTTCACGATCCTCCATCCTAGGAAATAAATGAGAAAAAATACAACTTGCAAAATCGCAATGGGCGAAAACCTTTCAAAATTTTGATTTTGGTGTTCAAGTGTCGTCCGACATATTTAACTTTAGAGGTCCAAAGTAAAACTTCATTTTTTTCACCGGCTTCGATTATTTAGTTGTACTTTTTCTCACTTTTTTCAATTCTAAAAATCTATAATGTCATGGTTGGTCCCAAATTTCACCCAATTTGGGTTTTGGCACTATCGATTGGTTCTCAACTGTGAACTTCGGAGCTCATCGCGCGCGCCCTTTGCGTACCTTGTGAAACGGCATCCTAAACACCACATATAATTAGCCTGCATCGTGATTTCTTTGGATCTCACTGTCGCCACAATTATGTATTTTCATATTCATATACATCTATCTGCATCCTGCAATTAATATCGATATAGCATTACTCAGGATTTATGAACCACTCTTGCGAGGCAACATCCGAGTGTTTCACGAAAGTAAAAGCACACTTTCATGAAACCAGTTTTGTGCACTCACCGAAGTGTACAAATCAAGGCATAACTTACCGGGTGCAATCCATGCCAATTCCGGAAACATGAACCTAGAGTGCATGACTCTAAATGTGTAATCAGACACTGCTGGGTTACGGCAGGGATGCCACCGACCACCACATCTACACAATTCATCAATTTTAGGAACGCTGGGAAGGGCCATGTTTGCCATGTATCTACCCCATGTCTAGAAAGTGAACGAACATGCATGTCCCTACTAGGCTAGGATGTGCCGCGGTGAAACATTGCTCGGGTAGGGCTATGTTTGCGAAGTAGGTATGGCCATACCTACTAAGAGAACATGGCCCTGCCTGTGACCCATCTTCCCCCTCTTTAGGTCCAAATGCACAAATGGGGTGATAGAGGCGCCCGTACAGGAGATTCGTCTGAATGTTATTTTACTTAAATTGTTAGGGTCAGCGGTCAGGATACCGTTAACAACAGAGTGTAAGCACACACCTTCGCAGGTACAAACTGCATATTTTAAAATTAGATATGGCAGCACGGTGATATGTGGTCGGTGGCCTCGTGAGCGTTAAACACGGTACACCAGACCTTATTTTGGCATAACTGCTGTCAAGCATCCGAAATCCAATAGCTACAAAGTAAGAAATTCAAAATTGCCCAGGCATTCCACTATCATTTTGGCTTTCATCGAATTTTATGTCTCCAATGCCAAGTCGTGTTGCATCCTTCGGACCAACAATCTCGGCCAAAGTGAAGTCACCTGTCATCTGTTACATATGGGTCCGTGGCATGAATCGTTAGCATTGTGAGCAATGCTATCCCTTGCATACAGAAATGGGCACTCGTGACAGATGCACGCGGCCATGCGAATAACTCACATCACATGCACATCGCAATCACGAACTTTATCAGGTGGACCGGTGGTCCTGAGTAATTTGGAAGCGCACAATGAGGACTCCCATAATCACTCCCCCTGCATCTTCATTTATAGGGTTTGACAAGTAGTCTTGTCTCATCTTGTCTCATCTTGTGCTTAAACAAAAGGGTGGACCTGTTGGTAACCGGAGGATGTGGAAATTGGTTATGCGATAAACAGGCAGAGTGGAGGGGGTGGGATTTACAGCCTTGTGTGTCTCATCTAGCTTGCTTGGGTCAAATGTTGACTTCGAGCAGACAGTCCAATGTTTTGTGAACCATTCTTCCATCATCACCTGCATTGCACGTTCATCGCGAGGGCTTTGATTCCGGCCAGATATCAAAGTCACAATTCAAAGCGGTGTGAGGCTTGTTTCTGTTTAAATCGGAGCCCGCGGAATTTTAGTGGTTTCAAAATATTGCCCCGATCGACCTGAGCCGTGCGCCCTGTCTGAGACAGTGACGATTCGACCCTTCCAAGAGAGCCGACATCCAGTCACAGACGACAAGTAGGAGTTCCAACAGACATGAACTCAGCTCTGTTCTTCTACACTTTGCCCCCCCCCCCAACCCAGAATCTCTGTTTCAATTGCAGACTTTCGATATTCATGAATATAGACATTCACTGGCTGAACTCTTAAGGTCTAGGCTGGTAGCTTAGACAGCACCAGCCAGACAAATGCTATTTATCATAATGTTTGGCAGGCAGTGTGCCTTTTGGCAGTAGATCGTGCAAAAAGAAATGCGCAAATCAAACGTCCCGGACTGATCCTAGCCTGCCGCAACATCCTATATGATGGATAAAAAATAGAACCTCTGAGACGCTTTTCCCCAAGAGCCCGAGCAGCGCCATCGGCGATCATGCACACTGACAGCAGGCGATGCCCTCAGATGCTCCAGGGCAATCAGAGACTGTTCAGCGAAGGCGAACAACATTGGGGAACCGGTACCTCGCACTTGACCTTATAACGTGCGCGTCGCCTAGCAGTCCCAGGTTGCTGGGAGTGCTACATGGACGGAGGGGGGGTTAAATGGGTTATGCTCAAAAACATTGAACATACCTCGTTGCTTTGGGACTGCTCGTGGGCGATCATGATGAGAAGACTGTAAACAAAGCGTACGCTCCCCGCACATCCCGAGGCCACCCACAGGGTCACCGCTCTGCCCAGGTGAGGGTGTCATGCGCGGAACCACCCACAAGGTCACCGCTCTGCCCAGGTGAGGGTGTCATGCGCGGAGCCACCCAGAGGGTCACCGCTCTGCCCAGGTGAGGGTGTCATGCGCGGAGCCACCCACAGGGTCACCGCTCTGCCCAGGTGAGGGTGTCATGCGCGGAGCCACCCAGAGGGTCACAGCTCTGCCCAGGTGAGGGTGTTATGCGCGGAGCCACCCACAGGGACACCGCTCTGCCCAGGTGAGGGTGACATGCGCGGAGCCACCCACAAGGTCACCGCTCTGCCCAGGTGAGGGTGTCATGCGCGGAGCCACCCAGAGGGTCACAGCTCTGCCCAGGTGAGGGTGTCATGCGCGGAGCCACCCACAAGGTCACCGCTCTGCCCAGATGAGGGTGTCATGCGGGGAGCGCCAAGAGGAAGCGGCCTGCACCTGCGGACACTCCTACGGAGAAGGTTGCAAAAAAGAAAAAAACAGCCACATTATAGGATTGTTCTTAACTATCATGTTTTACGTATACCTAGCTGTAAATAACGCTTGCCGGCGCGAGCTTGGCTTTTGGCGAGAGCCAAGCTCGCGCCGGCAAGCATTATTTACAGCTAGGTATACGTAAAACATGATAGTTCAGAACAATCCTATAATGTGGCTGTTTTTTTCTTTTTTGCAACCTACTCCGTAGGAGTGTCCGCAGGTGCAGGCCGCTTCCTCTAAGAAGATCAACCACGGGATGTCCCAAGCCATGCCGCCTGGCATGGCGTGTGCTCCTGGGCATCACCTGAGGGTGGCGGGCACTAAGAAGGCAAGGCTGACCACCACGCCCAGGACAGGGTGCAGCCACTCGGGGTCGGCGCACACATCCAGGCTCCACGCTTCACACGACTCGCAGCCAGCGCTCTCCAAGCCCTCCTACCCCCGTGCACACCCCTCACGCGCACCTCACACCCTCTCCCGCAAGCCGCACGCTTCCAGCCGTTGCACCTAATCCACCATCCTCTGCCCCTCGCCACTTGGCCTGGAGGCATGTTTCTTAGCGAGGGTGGTGAAAGGATGGCGGGCTGCATGCTCACCTGGTTGCACGCATTCCTGAGGGCACACGTGCATGTGTCACACCCTTGAGTGCTGCAGCCTCACCAAACCAAAGCGTTTCCATCATGTCACCGCTTCCCTTAGCCTACCGTTCCCTCCACTGAGCACGCCCTGAGCTGTGACTAAGCAGGAAAACATACCACCGTGGAGTTGTAGGCGCAGGCCAGAACAATGTTATAGAAGCCGGTGAATCGATAGGAAAGGACGCGACAAGCGCTCTCAACTGCTGCTTCACTTGTGTTCTTCTTGCAGCTCACAAGAACATGCGTGTGGAGGCGCGTCAGCTTATGAGGCTTGTCATGACCCAAGGTTGAGACGAGTTCCACTCCAAGCCCTGCTGCCCTTATGAGAGGGAGCTGACTGAATATTGGTATGCAACACAGACAACGGACAACTCCGGAATTGCTGCAAAAATGAAATAAACGCACAAAATAGGAGAGCTCCTATTTCAGTCCTCGTGCCCCTGTAATGGCACTCGATGGTGATAACATGAAAAAAGTGCCCCGTTACAATCTCCGCACACTGGCAGAGATAGTCGATCATGGCTCATCGAGTTAAGCTCCACCAAAATCCTTGTCTGCCCGCGATGTCCACGTCGGCGCAAAGCGGCATGCGACAGGAAGGAAATGCGACGGGACGTTGACACACTGACGGATGAAGCGGCGCATGGGAAAGAAGGAGGGTGACGTAGGATGTAGCCATGGAGTGTCTGAAGCAGCGCACGTGGACTGGTGCAGGGAGCATCCGGCGGACGCCTCGAGGCCGAGCAGCACGCCGTACACGGCAGCAGTCATACCCACTGCCAACCCAAAGCTACAGTGCGCAACGAGGGCCGCTGTGCGATGATGCTCTGCGACCTGCGCCCCATAGCCGAGCCCACCTGCCGCCCTCCCCTTCCATCAGCAACGACATCGCCATGATGTAGCCGAGCCAAATTTCCGCCGCCACCTGCTACTTGCTGCCCCATATATACATACATACTGAACGGCATGAGATCGGCCAACAAAAGCCAGCCCACCATCATCCCAGTGGATGTGAGAAGCAAATCAAGAGCAGGGCGGGGCCGTGACAAGATACCACAAACGCATACATATTCCCAACCCAAATGCAAAGCAGCATGGAAAGATGATACGATGTGACCGATCGTCGCCATATACACATACATACATACACACACACACACATATATATATATATGTAGCGCAGACACGCTGTGCCAAGGGCTGCCGGTTGCGCCACATCCAGGTCTGCGTGGAAACTGCGCAAGCGAGCGCCGGCACTTGAGGCCCCAGAAAGCAAAGAATTCCGTGCCATGCCAACTTGCGGCATGCTCAACGCCGCCACGCGGACACCGCCGTGGGGCTCACCTTGCATCACGCTAGCACCAATGTACACAAATGGCCATTGGTCGGAGAGGGCCGCCGTGAACAGGTCCTGCACGTCCTGCAGTCCATCGCACCCGCACGAGACCTGAGGGTTTGGGGGCACTTCCGTTCCAAGCATTTCACGCAGGGCTCCGCAAGACGAGGCCGCCAAAGCAGTGGTCAGTGCCGATGGCACAAGATTACTGCAGCCCCGGGATGACATGAAGTGTGACACCAAGTGATAGTGAAGCAGAAAGACATAGAGAGAGAGGCAGAGGCAGCGAATCTGAGATAAGGAGAAAGTCCAGGGCTTCAGGGGCTGGAGACACAAGCAGTGTCTCCACAAGGGTGGGTGGAGCTAGGGAGAGCATCATTTGCGGCCAATCACAGAACACATGCTAAGTTACACAAAAAACAGAGATAGCTCCCGGGTACCATCTGACGGTAGCCAACTTCTGGTTTCACTTATCTACATGATTCCCGTTTGCCCTGTCATTGTCTGCCTAGCATGCACTGCGTCATGGACAGAGACACTCATGAGGAGATCGCACGCAAACCACACCATTCAGACATTTCAGAGAAACAAAGGAAACTAAATATTCTCCGACGAACATACCACTGTGCATTGAAAGAATAGTGTGTGGCATTTGATAGGCTAAGTGTTTCCGCAAAGCGAGACTCGTAGTGGGCACCACATGTTCTCCGTCAGGTGAGTCAGCTGCCAACATTCCGCTGTGTGGCGTTGGGTGAGCTAGCATGGGGGAAAACAGCACCATGTACCACAGCTGATACACCAGCACCGGGAGAGAAAGCAGCAGGAGGCCACCTGAATGTGGCCCGGCACCCGGCCCAGCTGCGCCTCTTCCCCCTTCCCCACAAGCTCTCTCAGCCCCTGACAGCGCTCCAGCCTCCCACCCCGGCCTCAAGTATCATAACATGAGTGAGGGCAGTGAGAGCACTGATGAGGGGGCACCGTTCAGTATCATGCTATCGGAGTGACTGACAGTGCATTTTGCACTGATCGGGGGGCACCGTTCAGTATCATGCTGTCAGGGTGAGGGCAGTGGAGGCACTGATCGAGGGGGCACAGGTTCAGTATCATGCTATCAGAGTGACGGCAGTGAGGCACTGATCGAGGGGGCACCGTTCAGTATCATGCCATCAGGGTGAGGGCAGTGAGAGCACACTGATCGAGGGGCACCGTTCAGTATCATGCCATCCATGGGGTGAGGACGGTGAGGCACTGATCGAGGGGGCACACGTTCAGTGTCATGCTATCAGAGTCAGGGCAGTGAGAGCACTGATCGAGGGAGGCGCCGTTCAGTAATCATGCTACCAGAGTGAGGGCAGTGAGCGCACTGATCGAGGGGGGCACCGTTCAGTATCACGCTATCAGAGTGAGGGCAGTGAGAGCACTGATCGAGGGGGGCACCGTTCGCTTCGAGTGCGCTCGCACGGCCGTGTACAACTGCTCATCTAGCTGAAGGTATCGGTTCGCATCCTCAGCGTTCAACATAACTTGCTGCATCTGCCCAGGGCCAGCACATCCCACACGCACAGCTCAAACAATTTCGAGCACCAGTACCTGCTGCGCTCGCCGGGTCCTCCCATCTTATTCCTCAGCATGCCACGCTGTCCTCCCATCTTATTCCTCAGCATGCCACGCTGTCCTCCCATTTTATTCCTCAGCATGCCGCGCTGCCGCACTCACCATGCGGTGCATGGCAACTCGAGACAGCTCACCAGGATACCATTCTGCGGACTTCCCGCCAGATGGAGGCTAAGTGGCTGCCACATACTTCCGTGTGGAGTACGGGGACACGCAGTGGCGGCCTTCGCAGTCCTGTGACTGCACCAGGGACGCCGCAGAGGCCTCTCGTGCGGGTACCTGGTGTGTGCTAAATAGGGGGCGTTATAGGGGTCACATCACAAGACCCCCTCGTGCGGGTACCCGGTGTGGGCTAAACGGGAGGCGTTATTGGGTTCACATCACAAGACCCCCTCGTGCGGGTACCTGGTGTGCATTAAACAGGAGGCGTTATAGGGTTCACATCAAGACCCCCTCGTGCGGGTACCCGGTGTGCGCTAAACAGGAGGCCTTATAGGCTTCACATCACAAGACCCCTCGTGCGGGTACCTGGTGTGTGCTAAATAGGGGGCGTTATAGGGGTCACATCACAAGACCCCCTCGTGCGGGTACCCGGTGTGGGCTAAACAGGAGGCGTTATAGGGGTCACATCACATCCCGGTGTGCACTTGAATAGATGGCGGCACAGGAAGGATGTCACAGAGTTACCCCGTGCATATATCCGAACCCCGATCACTGGAGGGCGTCGCAGAAGGCAGGGGAGGTAGACTAGCACCTGTTCCACCCCGGGAACTAATGACTCCCTCGCATTTCTCTCCTTCAGCAGGTGCTTGAGCTCGACATCAATGTCGAAACCGTCACTCCCGTCACTCTCATCACCACCGACCACCGTGGTCACACCGTCGGTCACACCGTCAACAGTCACGTTCTCGAGTTGGCCGTCGCCCCATGCCAATTTGGGTTTCGCTGGAGGCAGGGGGGCGATCTCCTCCGCGCCCGTCGTATCCCCCTCCGCAGGTGCGCTGGGTGACTCCACGTCAGCAGTGGGATGGCCACGCAGCAATGAAGCGAAATTAGCAAGCGTGTCCACGGGAGCTGCATTCCCCGACGCGCCCGAGGAAACTGTATCCCCAGGCGCATGCGGGGGAGCTGCATCACCAGGTGAACCCACGGGAGCTGCATCATCAGGCACAACCACTGGAGCTGCATCCCCAGGCACGTTCGCGGGAGCTGCATCCCCAGGCACGTTCGCGGGAGCTGCATCACCAGGCGCGCCCTCGGAAGCTGCAGCCGCGTCTTCGTCCACATAGATTTCGACTGGGTCCTCCGTCACTTGGGCGCCTTCGCGCTCGCTACCCGTGACTGATTCGCTCGCCTCCGTCTCTTTGCGTTCAGCCTCCACCGCTGGATTAGATGGAGAAGGCGCGATTTCGGGCGCGGCTACGGGCGCGACTTCGGGCCCAGCTTCGGACGCATCCTTCGCGCTTGCGTGAACCTCGCCCGGCGGAGGTAGCGTGGGAGAGCTCACAGCGGGCTCTGCCGTCGCAGCTGGGACAACCACAGCGGCTTCACTCAGCGGCGCTGGCGATATCGTATCAACCTCCTGTTTGGCGACGGCCTCCTTCGCGGCGGCTACTTGCTTCGCGATGCGTTTGAAGATGGGAGTGCGGGGCTTGGCGGGCTGGGGCGCTTTGCCGACTGTGGGCGCCTCAATAGCGCTCTCCACAGGACGGGAGGGGTCTGTGGAAGCACTGGCTCGCTGCGGGTTGGAGTTCGGACTGTGTTTTAGTGAATCCTGGTTCAAAGACTGTTCTATCGCATCTCCCGAATCCGCAGGCTGTGCGCTCGCGCCGCTTGTGGACGGCATTTCACTAGCCTCACCCTTGGACACTTCTCCACTCGCCCCTTGCGTCGTAGTTGTAGAAGAAGCCAGCTGTTCGTCGGTATTTGAGTTCTGCGCACCAGCTTGCAAACCCTCGGTAGGAATTGACGGCATCCTTTCGCGGCCGTCCGCAGTTGGCGAAGAGAGGGCGCCGACTGCTGATGCAGGATGGTCAGCGGACGAAATTTGCTCAGCTGCCGCTGTTGCTTCGGATTCGACAGGCAAGGATGGTGGGGGCTTATCAGGAAAGTCTGGTGCACTATTAGTGGCTGCCACTGTAGGATTGCCTTCATCTATGGTTGCTGTGGTTGTTAATGAAGCATTATTGTCTGTCGTTTCAACAGGTACAGGTGGTGGAAGGCTACTAGGAAACGAAGAATGCTCAAGTGCGGAGGTGAAGTTTGGTTTGTCTTCCGTTATGTTTGCTGCAGGCAGTATGGACTGAGTGTCACGCTGCCCTGTAGTTTCAACAGGTGAGCTTGAGGTGTTTTCAGGTAAAGTTGTCTCAGGTGGAACGGTTGAAGTGCCGTCCGGTTTAGGGTTTCCATCCGATTCGGAGGGAATGACGCTGTCCTCCATTTTATTCTCCTTCACCAAAATGAACTTAGCTCACTTTACCATGATATCTGACTATCACTGCAACGATTTAACCGCGCTACTGCGTAATTTTCCTAAGGTCGTGCACATGGGTGAATTCTTGGTGAAAGAGGAAAACCTGTTCACTTTTGCGATCAAAACAGGAAGAAAAGTCGAATCGAGAAAACAAAAACTAGAAAAGTAGAAACCCAAACAGAAGTTATTTGCCGTCGATGGGTCCCACCCTGTGACACCGCGCCGTCAGATAATAACTCTCAGCTTTCTCATTCTCGATTCTGGTCTGCCGCACGGAGTCCGGAGTGCGGGTGATGACTCCAACTCGTCCCGAGTGCAAAGAATAAGAAAAAATCGTTGAAAAATCGGTTCCGGACGGCGGTGAAATAAGGAATTGTGGAATGTGGATGTGGACTCCCTCTCGTCTGCCTCTCGTTGCTCTCGATCTCGTGTCACAAAACCTGAACCGTGAGCGTGAGCGTGATCCGTGAACGTCATGCGATCCGGATGGTTACTACTGTAGAACGTAGAAGGCGGACTTGAGACGAGCGGACCCGGACGGGAGGCACTCGACTGATGATAGTTTTCCCTTTCGCCGTTGCTTGGATATGACTGTAAACGTGTCCAAGAAGGTATTGATCCCCTTTGCATTGCCTCAGGTGTAATCCAGGAAGACATTGTGCATACGCAGATTGATTCACGCTGCAATTTTCTGACGGTATTCTTGATTGCAGGCGGACGTACCACCCGCCAATGGTTTCTGAGCGGCCCAACGCAGAAGTGTTCTGGCCTTTCCGAAGTGGGCCAGAAGCATGTTCTCTCAGCAGACCCTATGGGTGCGCCTAATTCTGCCCAAGTATCTCCAATAGTTTTGAATTTAGTCTTTCAAGGGTGTCCTTGCGCCTTGTTGTCTGGAGCGCTGCACGTTGCTTTCTCCACACGGTGTTATCAATAAATTGCTGTTGTGTTTTCACGAGAAAGGCAAATGTCACAATTCGATTTTGTTTCCATCTTAGATCTGAATATTGAGAGCCTCAACGACGAACCGAATCGGTGTCGAGCCTGCTTGTATTATGCTGGATGCTCTTCTCGACTTTAGCTTGCCACGCACGGTCTCTCAGCAGTACGCAAGTCGTATTCTAATGTTATCCATCCGAAAGAGAACCTTAAGAATGCTGCGCAGGGTTTCGAAATTGCACTATCCTCCCTCTGATGTCGGACTGTCCGTCGGACTCCGAAACTGAGATCTCCTCTTCCTGACCGTTACAAGTGCTTTGAGCAGTCGAAGTTCGCTTTCGAAATTCCCATCCCATAAATAGAGTCCCGTTCGGCCCATGGCCTCTTTAATCTCCAGTTACTTCGGCCTTGTTAAGTGCGCGCACTCGTTATTCATGCATCGTGGCGCTCGACCGACTAGTGTCATGAACTGGACGTGCGCCAAAATATTCTCACGTTTGTTCGGAGGGACTTTCAAGTTGGGGCCGCTAGCTCTCGATATCTGTTGTTCACTTTCCTCTGTGTATCCACAGATAAGCTATGGCGAGAGTTGTTCGACGTAAAATGCAGTGGTCTCGTCGTCGCGGAGAGGCGACTCTCATTTTGCTCTTTTGTTGTACGACATGCCTCCACTATTTCGCAAGCAAAACTCTTCAGGTGCGCAGAGTCGAGATATGTACTATGCCAGGCGCGAGGTGTCGCGCGTGAGCCCATCTCAGTGCCTCCTATCAATCATCGCATTTGAAACGCCGCGTGAGCACAAACCCGCATGTCGAGTCGCGCTCTCTTGGCGCACCTCTGTGGGGCATCTCTGACTTCGATCCCCGTACACCTCGCTTTGCAAGCCCGTACAGTCTGCCTCTGTATTGATCAACAAGTCACCAAGGAGTGGTGCGCACTTATTTGCTATTTGCTCTCACTATTCAAAGCGTCTTGCCTGTGGTAAGCCCCTCGTTGCTTGATGACTGCTGCAACCGCCAGGTGACCACCCATGCCACCTCGTACGTTATTGTGGACACTGTGGACACCTCCAACATCGCAGCATACGAGCTAAATCTCGAGGGAAGCTCCAAAAACATTAGCAATCACTCAAATGCGTCCGAGCCTAACTACTTTCAGGTTCCTTAATCCGCCCTTTTCGTGCCTCGAAACGTGCCCAGCGGTTGTAGCCCTATCACTGTCGTTCCAAGCGCGTTGCCTCACGCTCGCGAGGCTGCCACCACCTTGTGGACACTTCACGGGCGCTGCGACTTCCGCCCTCCTCCCAAAGGCGTTGCGAGTGGCTCGTGCCCTGAATGGGTTTTGCCACGTCATCGGGCATTTCAAAAGCGCAGTTCTAGAGCAACTTGCCGCCGCCCCATCTCGGCTGCAGCCACCTTATTCGGTAGTCCAGATGTGCTTCTCCTTCCCGTTGTGGCGTTGACCTGCGTAGTTGTCCCCCTTCATTTGGTCACACTGAAACCGGCAGGATTCCAGTCTTAGGGTTCCCAAGCTAGCAAGCACATGCCTAGATAGATATTAGGTATGCGCGCAGAACTACCCCCCAGGTCCCTGCCTGTCCTAAAGCCTGGTCTCAAGAGGGCTTGCCCACCCGCCACACATTCAGTGTTCCAAAGGGTCGTTCCAAAGGCCTGAGAACGACAGACTGAAGTGGGTGTGTGTGTGTGTGTGTGCGTCGGGGATTCGTCTACGGCTCGCTTTTTGGGAGTGTCTTGGATTCGTCTGACGCTAGCTCCCTCTCCGTGTACAGTGCTCATGGTTATTACACATGCCGGGGGACTTGCGTTCTTTGACCTTGATATGAAGTACTGACGGATCACTGTGAACGGGGACGACCGCCGGGTGGAAGTGGGTTTTGGGAGGCGGTTATCCCTGTGGTGCCATTCTGGCGGGCACTGCCTCTTGGAGAGCTCGGTAGATTCGTCTGTCGTGCTGCGAGGAGAGGCAGAAGGTGGTGATGTACAACTTCTGTGTTCTCCCTTGAATTTTGTGGGGAGCACTTAGGTGCCCGCATGTTTCCTTTTTGACATGGGGTGTCCATGCTGTGTGGTGTGACTGCATTCATGACATAACCATGGACCAACAGGTCCCATCCATCGACCGGGAGCCACTGGGGGGCATGCCAGCAGGGTCCGCTTACTCCGTTACCCAGAGACCAACAATTGTTGGGCGATGATCGGTCACATCGTTTCATCTTTCCATGCTGCTTTGCATCAGGGTTGGGAACATGTATGAGTTTGTGGTATCTTGTCACGGCCCCGCCCTGCTCCTGATTTGCTTCTCACATCCACTGGGATGATGGTGGGCTGGCTTTTGTTGGCCGATCTCATGCCGTTCAGTGTGTGTGTGTGTGTGTACGTCTATATCTGAACGATTCCGGCACTGCAGGGATCTATCCCAAACACATTTTGAGTCTATCTTTGGCACATGCGGGTGTGCGTGTCCCTTACATGGACATACTCATCAAGCAAAATAGGCGCAGAGGCCTTATGACTGCCATATATGACAAACGACTGGATGCACAATATGCTGGCATCCAGGTCATTAGGTACCCTGCACATGACTCGTACTTGGCCGACAAAGCTAAGTATGGGATTGTCACGAGCCAACTGCATCGGTTCGCTGAGAGATGTGTCCTTTGGCAAGACTTTGTTTACAACATAGCTCTTGTTTTCCACAGGATGACACAAAAGGGTTACCACAGCAGGCGTTTGTGGGGCTTTTTACGGCGCTTTATGGTGGAGAGGCCCGGTCTGTATGATAGACGAGGTCCGGGTTGCTGGATCTCGCGCGTCAGGCGTAAGCTGGGGGACTTACGTGACGGTGTCATTGTGCCAGGTCCGAATGGGTGGGAGTTCGGGCCATCATAGCTGACCAGGAATACGTCTCGCCATAGGGTTGTGGCATCTCGCTGTTAACGGGGACGGCCACTTGGGTGCTTTGGATGATGGGATTGTGGCTGTCCCTGTGGTACCCTTCTGACGGGTACTGCCTCTTTGAGGGCGTCGGGGATTCGTCTGCGGCTGGCTCTATTTATGTCCAGTGCCTTGGGGCTTTTTCACCTGCCGGGGGACTGGTGGTTGACAGCCACGTTATGGGGTGCTGACATCTCGTTGTTAACGGGGACGGCCACTGGAATGATTTGGATGATGGGATGTGGCTGTCCCTGTGGTACCCTTCTGGCGGGTACTGCCTCTTTGAGGGCGTCGGGGATTCGTCTGCGGCTGGCTCTATTTATGTCCAGTGCCTTGGGGCTTTTTCACCTGCCGGGGGACTGGTGATCGACACCCACTTTATGGGGTACTGGCATCTCGTTGTGAACGGGGACGGCCACTGGAATGATTTGGATGATGGGATGTGGCTGTCCCTGTGGTACCCTTATGACGGGTACTGCCTCTTTGAGTGCGTCGGGGATTCGTCTACGGCTCGCTTTTTGGGAGTGTCTTGGATTCGTCTGACGCTAGCTCCCTCTCCGTGTACGGTGCTCATGGTTATTACACATGCCGGGGGACTTGTGTTCTTTGACCTTGATATGAAGTACTGGCGGATCGCTGTGAACGGGGACGGCCGCCGGGTGGAAGTGGGTTTTGGGAGGCGGTTATCCCTGTGGTGCCATTCTGGCGGGCACTGCCTCTTGGAGAGCTCGGTAGATTCGTCTGTCGTGCTGCGAGGAGAGGCAGAAGGTGGTGATGTACACCTTCTGTGTTTTCCTTGAATTTTGTGGGGAGCACTTAGGTGCCCGAATGTTTCCTTTTTTTGACATGGGGTGTCCATGCTGTGTGGTGTGACTGCATTCATGACATAACCATGGACCAACAGGTCCCATCCATCGACCGGGAGCCACTGGGGGGCATGCCAGCAGGGTCCGCTTACTCCGTAACCCAGAGACCAACAGTTGTTTGGCGACGATCGGTCACATCGTATCATCTTTCCATGCTGCTTTGCATTTGGGTTGGGAATATGTATGCGTTTGTGGTATCTTGTCACGGCCCCGCCCTGCTCTTGATTTGCTTCTCACATCCACTGGGATGATGATGGGCTGGCTTTTGTTGGCCGATCTCATGCCGTTCAGTGTGTGTGTGTGTGTGCGTTTCTCTCTCCGTAACCCAGAGACCAACAGTTGTTTGGCAACGATCGGTCACATCGTATCATCTTTCCATGCTGCTTTGCATTTGGGTTGGGAATACGTATGCGTTTGTGGTATCTTGTCACGGCCCCGCCCTGCTCTTGATTTGCTTCTCACATCCGCTGGGATGATGGTGGGTTGGCTTTTGTTGGCCGATCTCATGCCGTTCAGTGTGTGTGTGCGTTTGTTTTTTTTCCCCATCGGACGTCCATGCCCGCAACAGATGGAAACGGTTTTGGGGGTGCCCAAAGCGAGTAGGGGAGATGACCTTGGTGGAGCGTGCACCGCAGCTGGGGATCCCCTGTCTGGTTTGAAACCTTTGGCTTGGCTGGGCTTGAGCACCGAAGTGGAATACTTCCATGACGGACCTGCGGTGCAAAGCTGGATGAGCTCCAAGCTACCCCACTTTTCGGCTGTGTTTCGTATTTGTGATGGGTTCGCTTTGCGCTTGGTTTGGTTTGGTATGTGTCGAAGCGGATGGTATCTTGCCACGACCCCGTCCTGTTTCTGAATGCTTCTCACTCCACTGGGATAATGGTGGGCTGGCTTTTGTCGGCGGATCTCATGCCGTTCAGTGTGTGTTTGGTCCCCGCATGCATTTAGTCTTTCCCATCAGATGTCCGTGCCAGCGGTACTTGGCACTCATTGGGGGCGCCCAGAAGAAGCAGGGGAGGCCGTGGTGACTCGGCGGAGACCTCGCCTTGCGGAAACTTCTCTGCACGTGCGTTCTCCCTCTGATTTGTTCTGACTTTGCCTTGCCCGGGCTTGGAGCACCGACATGGAATACGTCCATGACGGACCTGCAGTGCAACGCTGGATTAGCTCCCAGCTACACCACTTTTTTTTTTTTGATTGGTGTTTGCGAAGTAGGTGCTATCTTGTCACGGCCCCATCTTGTTCCTGAACGCTTCTCACATCCACTGGGATGCTGGCTTCTGTTGGCAGATCTCATGCCGTTCAGGGAGTGTGTGTTTTTGTCCCTATGGAATACCATTCTGGCGGGTATTGCCTATTCTGGAGCATACCAGTGTCTGGGGCTTGCGCTTTTTCTTGCCCGGGACCTCATCCTTATCGCACTTGCCGGGGGACTGGTGTTCGTTAGCCATGGTGCGAGGTACCAGCACCTCGTTGTGAGCAGGGACGGCCTCCGGGTGGAAGTGGGTAACGGGATATGGTTGTCCCGGTGGTGTCTTTTTGGCGAATACTGCCTCTCCAGGAGCATCCGGGCTGCTTGGGGCTTCCTCTCTTTCTTGTCCAGTGCCTCATGGTCATTGCAATTGCTGGGGGACTCATATGAGGCACGATGTGAGGTACTGGCACCACGTTGTGAGCAGGGACGGCCACTAGGTGGAAGTGGGTGATGGGATGTGGTGTCCCGAGATGGAATACCTTTCTGGCGGGTACTGCCTCTTCAGGAGCATCCCGGATTCGTCTGAAACTTGCTCTCTTTCCTGTCTGGTGCCTTATGGTCGTTGCAATTGCTAGAGGACTCTTGTCCATGAGGCACGATGTGAGTTACTGGCACCTCGGTGCAGATAGGGACGGCCACTGGTAGGAGGCGGATGGTGGGATGTGGCTGTTCTTGCTCACCTTTCTGGCGGATACTGCCTTTTCAGAAGCGGCGTGGATTCGATTCGTCCGGGGCTTTCTTGTCCAGTGCCTCATGGTTAGTGCGTGTGCCGGGGGACTCGGGCTCACGGACCGGAGTATGATGTCTTGGCATCTCGTTGTGAATGGGGACGGCCGCCAATTGGAGGTGAATGTGGGGATGCGCTTGTCTCTATGGCACCTCTCGATGAGCTCAGGCTGTAATCCCCGTTCACACCGAGGTGATAGTCAACCCGTGTCACGTCTGTATCCAGGTAGCTTGTGTGCGATAGCTGTCCTTGGCTCCCTCGGCTAACTCCCCTTGACCTAAATGGTACTTCCGACAGGCACTTCCCATGCGGTCCGTGCGAGTGAGCACAAAAAGTCCCCCGGGTCAGATAGTTCCCATCTGTCAATGAGCACATTTGTAATCCCCATGGTACCTTTCTGGCGGGAATTACTTCTTGAGGAATGGAGCAGAAGCAGAGTCTGCTTCTGCAGCAAGGAGAGGCGGGGTGGTGTGACAGCCACACTCTGTGTCCTCCCTTGTTCCTTACGCGGAGCATCTCGGCGCCTGCTTTTGGTTGCTGCTTCCGTGCATCTTCCATTTTCCATCCAATGGTGTGCATAAATCGACCAGCATGTTCCATTCATCGACCATGAGCCGCGGGGAGGCATGACAGCAGGGTTCATAGTCTGGTTCGTTCACCCAGACACATGGGAACCAACATTGGTGTTTGGCAATGATTGGCACATCCCATCATCCATGCTGCTTTGCATTTGCTTTGTGTGCGTCGGTGGTATCTTGTGATGACACCACCCTGTTCGTTGGTGGTATCTTGTGATGACACCACCCTGTTCGTTGGTGTTGGTGGTATCTTGTGATGACACCGCCCTGTTCGTTGGTGGTATCTTGTGATGACACCGCCCTGTTCGTTGGTGGTATCTTGTGATGACACCGCCCTGTTCCTGAATTCACAGCATCTTCCAGTCAGACCATTGGTTTGCATTCATCGACCAACAGGTTCCATTCATCGACTGTGAAGCCACCGGGGGGCATGCCGGCAGGAATCCCTCACTCCGATACCCGGGACTCCACATGCAGAGTTGCATGAACATGTTTGGCAGTGATTAGTACATGCATCCATCGATCCATACTGCGTTACATTTGGTTTGAGATGTGTGTGTGTGTGTGTCGGTGGGCATGCCAGCAGGGTCCGCTTACTCCGTAACCCAGAGACCAACAGTTGTTTGGCGACGATCGGTCACATCGTATCATCTTTCCATGCTGCTTTGCATTTGGGTTGGGAATATGTATGCGTTTGTGGTATCTTGTCACGGCCCCGCCCTGCTCTTGATTTGCTTTTCGCATCCACTGGGATGATGATGGGCTGGCTTTTGTTGGCCGATCTCATGCCGTTCAGTGTGTGTCGGTGGGGAGCACTTAGGTGCCCGCAAGTTTTCGTTTTTTGACATGGGGTGCCCATGCTGTGTGGAATGACTGCATTCATGGCATAGCCATGGACCAACGGGTCCCATCCATCGACCGCGAGCCACTGGCGGGCATGCCAGCAGGGTCCGCTTACTCCGTAACCCTGGGACCAACTATTGTTGGGCGATGATCGGTCACATCGTATCATCTTTCCATGCTGCTTTGCATCTGGGTTGGGAATATGTATGAGTTTGTGGTATCTTGTCACGGCTCCGCCCTGCTCTTGATTTGCTTCTCACATACACTGGGATGATGGTGGGCTGGCTTTTGTCGGCTGATCTCATGCCGTTCAGTGTGTGCGTCGGTGGTATCTTGTCACGGCTCCGCCTTGTTCCTTTGCCATGTGGTTGGCGTGCCTCATGGCAAGTGCTGAGGCTTCTTGTGGCTCACTCCATCTCTTACTGGGCCAATTTTCCTTGGTTGGAGGGCCTGGAGGAGGGGCTGCATGATCCAGGGATGCCTTGGAAATTTCCTTGGTTGGAGGGCCTGCAAGGGGGGCTGCATGATCCAGGGATGCCTTGGAATTTTCCTTGGTTGGAGGGCCTGGAGGGGGTGTATGATCCAGGGATGCCTTGGAATTTTCCTTGGTTGGAGGGCCTGGAGGGCTGCATGATCCAGGGATGCCTTGGAATTTTCCTTGGTTGGAGGGCCTGGAGGGGCTGCATGATCCAGGGATGCCTTGGAATTTTCATTGGTTGGAGGGCCTGGAGGAGGGGCTGCATGATCCAGGGATGCCTTGGAATTTTCCTTGGTTGGAGGGCCTGGAGGGGGGGGCATGATCCAGGGATGCCTTGGAATTTTCCTTGGTTGGAGGGCCTGGAGGGGCTGCATGATCCAGGGATGCCTTGGAATTTTCCTTGGTTGGAGGGCCTGAGGGGGGCATGATCCAGGGATGCCTTGGAATGTATGGGTAAGAGTTGTGGACCGATTATGCACCTGCCGGCATGTTTAACATTTAAATCACGGTCGTGTGCATGTTGCGTGGCATGAGTGACCGGACACCAAGTTTTGACGTGCCTCACCGGACACCAAGTTTTGACGCGCCTCATGTGGTAGCTGGGCCTGCAGGCGCTCCTCGCGTCCGCCCCTGAGTTTGTGGGCTCTTGCCATGCCCCGCCTTCTTAGCTCGATTCTTCCTTTGGGGTGATGGTTGTGCTGACGTCAGTCCACGTGGCTCGGATCACTGTGCGCACGATGACCACGTGTCCCAAATACGCCACACCCCCGAAAACCCTAAACCCCCAGAAAGAAATGTCTGACTCTGTCGGGCTCTAGTTATAATTCCGTTGGCCGTGGATGAACGCGATGGGTTTGTCTCAGAATGCCACCGCAGGCGCCGGAGAGGCAGATTCGGATGCAGTTCCACCCGTAGCCTCGGTTCCGGGGTAAGTCCTTCGCGGGGAAGCTCATGTGCAGAAGGCTCATCACTATATCGCCCCGCAGCTTTGGGTCTTGCAGCGATGTGACGCCTCGAAGGCCCCAGCCCGCATGACCTCTGTAGTTGTGACGAACCAAGGGCTCCCACTGCCACATGAGCTACAGAGGGTCCCCCTCCATCACATGCAATGATATAGGCATACAAGTATCTGCTCTGGCTTGACATGTGAAGGGAGAGGACGATGAGGGTGCGAGCACGGCGTGCAACAGGCCTCCCCCCGAGATGGCGCAGTACCAAGACCCTGACAACAAGTACTATCGAATGGACGAGATGCACGAGGACCCGCCCAAGCGGCCGTTCCACTGGTCCGCCCATTGCGCGCCTTCGTGGCCGCAGTGCCATGCTTCGACATTCAATCTGACGACATTCCGGATCCACGGCATGTTCAGTGTGTGCCACGTGGATTCTCACACGGCTGATGAGCTTCCCGGCGGGGCGGGCCTACTGGCCGTCAGGAGCTTCTGATCCCGGAATCCAAAAGTAAAATTGCAGGTCTGAGAATTGCATGCTTCGGGACTTTCGAGGCTCAGCTTAGGATGAATAAATGAGCTTGCCGGATGGTCCAGCCAATGGGAGAGCCCCTATAGAAAAACCTCAGAGTTCCTAAAGCCAAAATTCAGGTAGATCATGGCCGTCAGTGCAGCCCAGAATTTTCGCAGACAGTCGGGTAACTAGAGTACCAGCACTCAAAGGAATGTGCAAGCCCCAAAGGCACGCGCAGCAGGGTCTCGGGGCATGCGATGACGAGCCGGGCACATTTGTCACGCGGGTCGTGTGCCAGCCCCAAAGGCACGCGCAGCAGGGTCTCGGGGCATGCGATGACGAGCCGGGCACATTTGTCACGCGGGTCGTGTGCCAGCCCCAAAGGCACGCGCAGCAGGGCCTCGGGGCATGCGATGACGAGCCGGGCACATTTGTCACGCGGGTCGTGTGCAAGCCCCAAAGGCACGCGTAGCAGGGCCTCGGGGCATGCGATGACGAGCCGGGCACATTTGTCACGCGGGTCGTGTGCCAGCCCCAAAGGCACGCGCAGCAGGGCCTCGGGGCATGCGATGACGATCCGGGCCCATTTGTCACGCGGGTCGTGTGCAAGCCCGAAAGGCATTCCTGTAGAGAGCTGCAGGCCGGGCGGTGTCACAGGTGGAACCGGTACCACTCTGCGAATGGCGCCTTTTACAGCACGGAGAACCCCGAGGTGACACCCTGAGTGCGACCTCAGCGAGGCACCCATCCACAGTTGTGGTTTTGCACCTGTAATTTATACGAGACATGCAGGAGCACAACTGAGGTGAGGATGGGATTTCTGGGAGGCAGATTCACACAGGACCCCACGATGCGATAGTGGCCACGGACGATGGCAGCTGTGGTCATCTGATGTGCGACGACGCCTGATAACCGCTGGCTTCTGAAGCCACGCTTCGCCTCCGTCAGTGTAGCGTGGCAATTGCATGCTGCCTTCGTGCCCGCCCCTGTGCCGCGCCTCCACGTCCACCTCTGGCGGGTGCTTGCACGTTCACTTGCGCAACGCAAGCTGACGCTGCACTGTGGCAGTAGGCGCTGAGACTGCGGTCTTATCACCATGGACACTCCCAAGAGGGTGCATGCGAGCCGCCACTTGTGCGGGATGACTCTGGGCTTTGTGGCATCTAGTGATTCGCAAAGGGGGCATGTCAGGAGTTGGGGGCATTGGCAGGCGCAGAGCAAGCGGCTGTAGTACTGGCCAGGCTCGCTGACGAGCCGGGAAATGGGATCTGTGGCCAACCGACTCCCTGGTCAGTGGGGTTCCGGGTTGTTCTCGTATATGTGCAGAGCGGAGCCGGGGCTTGTCGGCAGCGACGCACTTTTGCCATGCGGGCCGCAGGGCTTTTGCCAGCAAGGCGCATGCGTGTGCGTGCAGGCGTACACAGGCAAGCGCTGCCACGTGGTGAGCTGCTCTTCCCACATCATTTCTCTTTGTCTTGAGCATCAATTTGTCGAAGCACCCTGCAAGCGGTTCACATCAAAGAGACTGCGCGGTGCTGAGGAGGCCCCCCTCCATGCTGAGTGAGTCGACCATGCTCGTGGAAGGTTCTGAACAAAAGAAGCAGGGACATCCTGGGCAGGGAGGGCGGGGTCGCAAAAGAAACAGAGCGGCGTGCCCGAGGTCAGAGTTTGGAGTGGGGAGAGGGGCTCTCAGAGTTTGGAGTGGGGAGTGGGGCTGTCAGAGTTTGGAGTGGGGAGTGGGGCTGTCAGAGTTTGGAGTGGGGAGTGGGGCTGTCAGAGTTTGAGTGGGGAGAGAGTGGGTGCTGTCAGAGTTTGAGGGGGAGTGGGGCTGTCAGAGTTTGGAGTGGGAGAGGGGCTGTCAGAGTTTGGAGTGGGGAGTGGGGCTGTCAGAGTTTGAGTGGGGAGTGGGGCTGTCAGAGTTTGGAGTGGGGAGTGGGGCTGTCAGAGCTGGAGTGGGGCTGTCAGGAGTTCGGGAGTGGGAGTGGGGCTGTCAGAGAGTGTCGAGTTTGGAGTGGGGAGTGGGGCTCTCAGAGTTTGGAGGGGGAGTGAGGAGAGGCTCTCAGAGTTTGGAGTGGGGAGAGGGGAGAGTGGTGTGCCTCAGAGCACGGAGATGCCTGGCTTCAACAAGTCATACAAGGTATAGCTGCCAGCCTGGCCCCCGTATGACAGGCCACTCATGCCATCACCATCCAGATCAGACAAACCATCACCGCACAGGCCAGCGATGCGCCTTTCTCATCACATCCCGCAGAGGCGTCTCTGCATGTCCTCTCCCAGCCTCTGCCCCTGGCATTGTCGGAGGCGCACGGTAGCGCGGCATCAAGGAGCTCTTGCCGCAGCCGCGCTGCACCTTGTGTAGACACAGGCGTTGATGGGGTGATCTCGCCGGTCTGTGGGTGACTGGGTCTCGTCAGGGTCACTTCCTTATGAACCGGGAGCTGCTGAACCAGGATCATGGGATTCGCTTCCCAACCGACCAGGCCGCTGATCCACCCCCTCTGCGCCCATTTATTAGGCTCCCAGTCTCCAAAGAGGTGGCCCCTGTTCCCCCTCCTCTCTCCGTTCTGACACCCAATCAATGCTGCAATATTCCCCGGCTACATGCAAGGCCTGTTCGGTCGAGAGAAGGGTGGGAGGGGGGGGTCGACTTTAGAGTGAACAGAGGCCACCGGCAAAGGCGCAATCTGATTGCTGAATTGGGCCGCATTGTTTGACCCATCCTCTGCCGCGGGTGCGTGCTGCAGGTTTGGCAGGCCGCGCCGAAGGAGGACCTTCTGGGGCAGAGTTTGCACAAGTCCTGCGCGGTCGTCGGTGGCTCAGGCAGGGGCTCACCCACCCTGCCCCGCACATCTTTTTGGCGCTCCGTTCATGGAAGAGAGTCAGCAGCATCGTCTGCCTTGGCCCGTTTTGAACATCCAATTGTTCACGCTTCGCTCGTTTCAATCCCAATCATCCCAGCACCGTGTAGTTTGGCCCCCCATCATCACTTCTCTGCCCGTTCATCCCCTCCCCCTCACTCGCCTTGCCTCTGTTGCCTCTGCCCACATTCTGGCCCCTATCCCCAGTTCTACCCCTGTCTCTGCCCCTACCTCTACTTCTGTCTCTGCCCCTACCTCTACCCCTGTCTCTGTCCCTATCTCTACCCCTGTCCATGCCCTATATTTCTTTCTGTCTCTGCCCCTAGCCCTCCATCTGCCCCTGCCCCTACCTCTACCCCTGTCGCTGCCCCTACCTCTACCCAACCATGTCTCTGCCCCTACCTCAACCCCTGTCTCTGCCCCCATCTCTACCTCTGTCTCCTACCCCTAGCCCTCCATCTGCCCCTGCCCCTACTTCTACCCAACCATATCTCTACCCGTACCTCTACCCTTGTCTCTGCCCCCAGCTCTACCCCTGTCTCTACCCCTAGCCCTCCATCTGTCGCTGCCCCTACCTCAACCTCTGTCGCTGCCCCTACCTCTACCCAACCTCGTCTCTGCCCTTACCTCTACCCCTCTCTCTGCCCCCAGCTCTACCCCTAGCCCTCCATCTGTCCCTGCCCCTAGTTCTACCCCTGTCTCTGCCCCTACCTCTACCTCTACCCAACCATGTCCCTGCCCCTGCCCCGACCTCTACCCAACCATGTCCCTGCCCCTACCTCTACCCCTGTCTCTGCCCCTACCTCTACCCCTGTCTCTGCCCCCGCTTTCATTTATCCGCGGACCGTGTGCTGAGAGAAGCCTGGAGTCGCCCGCAGTGCCAGGAGCTCGGTGTTGAGTGCGAGCTACAGGAGACTCGGCGCCTGCTATAGCGTTCGTTAGGGGTGCCTCCCTTAATCTGAACCGTCCAATGTTTTTAGATTGGAGGAAGCATCGAAGATTTTCCTGGGATCCCTGGAGGAACACATTGTGTCTCCACCTCTGGATTTCTGCAGGGACTGTCAGATTGGGAGGTTTACCACAATTTAGAATGGACGGCTCTAATTGGGCAGCTCTAGCATCCTCTACCATTGTGACGAACGTCATCCTGGCGGGTGCTGTGGGTGGTGCCGCGGCGGTGCTCAGGCATTCTGCGCTTCTACAAGTTCGGCGGTGCCATAGATCAGCACGACTTGATCGTGCGCTTCAACAAGTGAGTTCTGCCAGGCGCTGTTGCTGGGCCTTGAAGGAGCGTCGCATGCTGCAGCGCACGCACTAGGGCAGCCCATGTCACAGTCCTCATGCAGAAGCGCTGCATCCCGCAGCACACATGCTCAAGCGTCACATGCTGCTGCCCATATGCGCGTGCGCCGTATGCCACAGGCCGTGCCCTGGCGCGTCTCCTACCCCATCACATGCGCCGGCTTGCCGCATGCCACCCGGCCTCCACAAACCGCAGTGGGGGGCAGCGAGGTCAGTGGGCGGGGGCGCAGCGAGGTCAGAGGCGCGCTGTCAAAGAGCATGGAGTGTAGAATTCTTGCAGACGTGCTATCTGCTATCAGCGCGCGGCAGGGCCTCGTGCGCAGTGCGCAGCATGCCATGCCAAGACGGCGGCCGTGCGCGCCACGATGCACGCCACGGGCAAGCGGTGGGGGCGCATGCAGCGCCTTTGCGGCGTGTGGTACTCGCGGCGCGGGCCAGAGCGCCCGTCCGCAGGTTGCAGATGGGAGTGGAGCATCCTGTTCCCCTGAAGGAGTGCTGATTCGATTGCGGGTGATGCGGTTTCAGAGCTCCGACTAAAAGGTGGGAGCGCTACGTGGGAAGCCGGACGAGCCTGAGATTCGTCACGCCGAGTGATGCGGGGTGGCATGAGGCAAACGAGAGCTCCATCCTACCCATTAGCTCCAAGGTAGGCCGTCCCTCGCAATAGGCTGCCCATTAGCTTCCAAGGCAGGCCGTCCCTCGCAATAGGCTGCCCATTAGCTCCAAGGCAGGCCGTCCCTCGTGATAGGCTGCCCATTAGCTCCAAGGCAGGCCGTCCCTCGTGATAGGCTGCCCATTAGCTCCAAGGCAGGCCGTCCCTCGTGATAGGATGCCCATTAGCTCCAAGGCAGGCCGTCCCTCGTGATAGGCTGCCCATTAGCTCCAAGGCAGGCCGTCCCTCGTGATAGGCTGCCCACCCTGCAAGCTTCCACCGGATACCCGCCGAAGAGGGCCCACCACGAGGGCCGCGCCTGCAGCTTGGGGAATGAGGAAGCCAGGCGCCTATGCCCCAGCGTCAGGACTGTCCGGACAGAGAGTGGGCGTCCGCTGCGCGTGAACTTGCAATATCGTGAGAGTGACACTATCATATCCACAGGGCTGGCGACCATGACTGAGCAAAGTGGGGGTAATGTGCCAGCCGTACATCACTGAGGAAAGTGGGGGTAATGTACCAGCTGTACATCACTGAGGAAAGTGGGGGGTAATATGCCAGCCGTACATCACTGAGGAAAGTGGGGGAGGTTATGTGCCAGCCGTACATCACTGAGGAAAGTGGGGGAGGTTATGTGCCAGCCGTATATGACTGAGGAAAGGGGGGTGGGGAGGTATTTGCCAGCCATACATGTACCTTCAAGTCGTATACCACCGCAGGCACCCCCTCACCAAAGTACGATCCGGCCTGCCGTAGCCTAGCACCCCCTCGTGTCTTCACTCGCATGCGCGCTCCTCTGCTGGCTGACACAGGGGTACTCTCTGTGTGGCGTGGCGCCTCCTCCCCTGTATGGCGCCGTGTCATACTCCGTGTTCCACAAGGCTCCTTCTTGGCAGCTATTTGGCCGTCACAGATGCACCGCTGATGACCCTTGGGAATGACTGTTGGTAAAGCATTTTGGAATATGCATGGGGAGGTGGGGTAGGGGGCGCTGACTTGCTGCAGCTCTACATTTTGACCACCCACTTCGACCAATTTGTTGCCGGTTCCATTCCCTCGGTGCCCAGTATTGGCTACCTGGCAGTCATGGTGGCCTTGCACCGGTGAGCCACCCCCGCGCGGCGCAGCAGCTCTGCAGCAGGCTCTCCTCTTGGAACAGATATTGCCGCAATAACTCCTGTCGGGGAGCCGGGGACATGCTCCGAGCCCCAAGTGGAACACTGCCCCCGTCCCCCCTGAAACAGGCGTTGATCATTTTTCAGAGAGAAGTGAGAGCGCGGCTCTCTCTTGCAGTTGGTGCACACTCGGCGATTTATAGTGGACATGTTTAGTTGAGCGGCACTCACACGTCAGCTCAACAGATGATCATGATCATCATCGTGCCAC
Source organism: Cymbomonas tetramitiformis (assembly GCA_001247695.2). NCBI lineage: Eukaryota > Viridiplantae > Chlorophyta > Pyramimonadophyceae > Pyramimonadales > Pyramimonadaceae > Cymbomonas > Cymbomonas tetramitiformis. The sequence continues at coordinate 80,562 of LGRX02008597.1, forward strand.
GTCGGATGCACGTGCCCACTTGTGCGAGGAGTCTAGGTCTTGTAACAATCACGGCGCCGCGCACCTCACAGGCTTCTACTCGCAATATGACTTATGCCGGTGACACACCTGTTGACAGTCGCTAGTTTGATGTCCGTCTGTCACAGATCCAGCTCCGTTACTGGTGACAGATTATCCTTCTACAAAACAGAGATATTTCATCGAGATTATATCTCAACTCTTGGAAGTTTTTAACGGAGGACATATGTCACCCCCCTAAGGGTATACACCGGAGGAGTCATTTAGGGTTTTAGGGTTTTACATATATTTCTTCGATCCCTCCCGGTCAGAATGTGTCGCCGCACCGATTGGAGTGCGCCCCCTGGCGTGTTGTCTTGAGACTGTTGCGCGCGCGCGGGTGCCGATGCGCGTCTCGCATGTGAACACTCGTTGAAGCTACGCGCGCCTGTGGCATGCTTGGCCGCGCGTGCCTGGAGGTCCTTCACAGCAGCCCAGCGGCTTGCCCATTTTGCTGCTCGCAGCGCGCACGCCGAGTGGCATGCTTGGTCGCGCGTGCCTGGAGGTCCTTCACAGCAGCCCGGCGGCTTGCCCATTTTGCTGCTTGCAGCGCGCACGCCGAGTGGCATGCTTGGCCGCGCGTGCCTGGAGAGCAGCCCGGCGGCTTGCCCATTTTGCTGCTTGCAGCGCGCACGCCGAGTGGCATGCTTGGCCGCGCGTGCCTGGAGGTCCTTCACAGCAGCCCGGCTGCTTGCCCATTTTGCTGCTTGCAGCGCGCACGCCGAGTGGCATGCTTGGTCGCGCGTGCCTGGAGGTCCTTCACAGCAGCCCGGCGGCTTGCCCATTTTGCTGCTTGCAGCGCGCACGCCGAGTGGCATGCACACTTTGAACTGCTTCGTCATGTCCAGCAGTTTGTGCGTGGCCCTAATGGATGCCGCTTTTTTTACCATGGCAAAGCATAGGGGTTGTGCCTCTTGGCACTGTTCTCTTGACATTTTCCGATGGCTGATGATGTCGAAGCTGCTGTGACACTATCGCCGACACCCGCGACCAAGCATACCACAGGCGCGCGTGGTTTCAACGAGTATCCACATGCGAGACACGCATCGGCAACCGCGTGCGCACAACAGTCTCAAGTCAACGCACGACAGGGCGCGCTTCAATCGGTATGGCGACACTTTCTGACCGTGAGGGATCGACAGCGGATTGGAAACACATTTGCAGTGGTAAGTTCTGTTCTCATGACGTCAACACTTCTCAAGAGAAAATAAAACAGGTGCTGCATCGATATATATATGTGTGTGTGTGTGTTGTTTGGCGATGATCGGTCACATCGTATCATCTTTCCATGCTGCTTTGCATTTGGGTTGGGAATATGTATGCGTTTGTGGTATCTTGTCACGGCCCCGCCCTGCTCTTGATTTGCTTTTCACATCCACTGGGATGATGATGGGCTGGCTTTTGTTGGCCGATCTCATGCCGTTCAGTGTGTGTGTGTGTGTGCAAAGCAATGCCATGCACACGATAATTCTATAAATGATTTTCCATACACCGGTGATCCACGGCGTGGGCAGCATGTCAAGGTCGATGACGGGCCGGGCAAATGTGGAAGGGCAGGTGCGCGCAGGTGACTGTGTACGGCTTTCACCATAAATCCAGCGCCGGCATTCCCTACCATTATTATGACACCGAGGTGTGGTCCTGTTGCATCCCCCACTGCGCCTCCCGGAGCTAGAAGCACAGCACGCCTGTGGCATCTGAGTGCTTCAAGTGTTCGGATCACAGCAGTTTTCAGCCAATAGCGTGCCGCCTCGGCACTGATCAGGGTGAGGCCTTATGCGCACAGAACATAACAGGGTGGGTTGGGAGTGCGCCACAGAACCCCAAGAAAGCACACCTGAAGCACGGCCACAACTTAGACTACGAGTTCAACCAGATCAGCAGGTGGGGCACTCTTAGCCTCTTAGGACTGCTGGTGCGGACTCTTGCGGCTGTCTCTACACCCAAAAGTCACAGCAAGTGACATGCACAGTAAGCTCGACAGCCACCGCAAGTGACGCGCAATAAGCTCGATGACGACTGCAAGTGACACGCACAATACGCCTGTCAGCCACTGCAAGTGACAGGCGCAATGACCTCAACGGATGCCGCAAGTGACACGCACAGTAAGCCTGTCAGCCGTGACACTCACCCTGTATCGGATATGGAATATGACACATCTATGAAAATGATGATGGAGACCCGAAAAGCTGTCACACATGTGCCATATGATGGGGATGCGTGCAGGCTCGCAATGGCTGGGCGTCTAACGGTGGCAGAGCCGTGCCTGATAGGATGCTCCGCGGAGACCGCGGTGAGACCTCCGATTGCTGTACTCTGGCCGCATCAATCAATATTGCATGGACTCTCTCATTTCTGTTAGCATTTCGTTCATTCGCGCATTTGTTCGTCTGCCTGCTGGGAGCACCGCCTGCGAGACCGTGCCGAGCCGAATGAGATCCTCCACATCCGGCTGATCACAGCAAGTGGGCGTTTGTGAGCACATCAGTATGGGATGATGAAGTGTATAGTTCTGCAAGCGGTTACCGGTCTGCTGGCCCAAAATATTCCAATAGTCCCACACTAGAGTTGTCACGGAAATCCAGGCGGGCTTCCAGAGAGACTGTGGGCTTCTCCTGTTGCATCGAGGAGATGGCTCGATGGGGTCTGCCACGTCAGACGGATGCTCTCTTGAGTGGGTTTGTAGAACACTGTTTCGAGTCAGAAGCGCCTCATCTCGGCGCGGGCTGCGCAGCGGGCGGCTCACGCACGCGCTCGCACCATGCTCACCTGAAGCCCCCTTGCGAAGTGCAAGCAGCCATCTGTGCCTCGTAGGCCCGCCGCCTCGAGGTGAGAGGAAGGAGCGAGCGAGGTGGAGCTTTGTGGATGAGGCATGAAGAGCTCTGCCACCTGCGAGGTGCCGCGCGTCACTGTTTGAGCAAGCGCCGCGGCTTGCTGGGTCTCCAGGAGGGAGATGTCCCGTGCCCGAACTGTGCTCCCGGATCCATGTGTTACTGTCAGGACGGGGTGATCTTTCCCTGGCCGGTGCGCCCGCTGCTTCTCCCGAGTGCTGCACAGCGTGCCAAGCATCTCCTGCCGCTGCCCGCATGTCCCAGCTAGCTCGATTCCTATCCGGTGGCAACACCTCGTAGCTACCCGCAGGTTGCAGGGAGCCGGAGGTCGGATCGGATGGGGCATCGAGAAGGAAGTCACAGTTAGGGCGTAGCACTGGGGGTGAAGCAGCTAGAGAGTTTGGGTGGTTCACCGCCACGGCGATGGCCAGGTGTGCGCTCCATTACGATGCCGCAGGGCTCCCCGAAAGGCGGAGGCGCCGCAGGGCTCCCCGAAAGGCGGAGGCGCCGGTATCTCAAATGATTCAGGTTTTGCGAGAACATTCCACCGGTTAGGGGGGACGGGGCTCCGTCGTGTGCACAAAGTTCTGGAGGCTCGGCAATGGCAGGTGCCAGAAAAGAGAATTGCCTCCAGAACGTGACACGTGGCAATGGCGTGTGCCAGAAAAGAGACGCGGATGAATCGGTGTGCAGCAGCAAGGCTTGGAGCGAGTAGCGTGATATAAACGCCACTATTGACATCACCAAATGTAGAGATTGCGTGCACTTAATTGTATTAGGGGCATTTCGCGTTGCTCCATTGTATTAGGGGCATCTCGCGTGGCTCCATTGTGCTGCTTCCAACCCAGGAGCGCGTTCTGCGTCTGCCGGTACGCTCAAAGCTGCTGCTGCCGTGAACAGTCGCAAGACAGGAGTTCTCATGTAGGATCACCGAGGCCGGCCCTCGAACTGAGCGCTGCCGGCGTTACACATGCTCGCCTTTGAGTGCACAATGATGGACACTTCACTCATTTGCCGCCCCCCTGAGGCAACATTCACATTCACGCATCTGCCGCCCCCATGAGGCAACATTTACATTCACTCATTTGCCGCCGCCCTGAGGCAACATTCACATTCACGCATCTGCCGCCCCTGACGCAACATTCACATTCACTCCATTTGCCGCCCCCTGACGCAACATTCACATTCACGCATTTGCCGCCGCCCTGGCTGCCTTCACATTCACGCATCTACCGCCCCCTAAGGGTCTTATTCACGATACGCATCTGCCGCCCCCTGGCGCATCATTCACATTCACGCATCTGCCGCCCCCTGGCCACGCAACATTCACATTCACGCATCTGCCGCCCCCTGAGACAACATTCACATCCACGCATCTGCCGCCCCCCTGACGCAACATTCACATTCACGCATTTACCGCCCCCTGAGACAACATTCCACATTCTCATCTGCCGCCGCCTGAGACCTTGCCATTCACATTGCGCATTGCCACCGCCCTGAAATAACACATTCACATTCACGCATCTGCCGCCGCCTGAGACAACATTCACATTCACTCACCTGCGGCCCCCTGACGCAACATTCATTCATTCTCATCTGCCGCTGCCCTGACGCAACATTCCACATTCACTCATTTACCACCCCTAGGCAACATTTATTCCACATTCACGCATCTGCCGCCCCTCTGACGCATCATTCACATTCACGCATCTGCAGCCCCCTGAGGCAACATTCCCATTCACGCATCTGCCGCCCCCTGAGGCAACATTCCGCATTCACGCATCTGCCGCCCCCCTGAGACAACATTCACATTCACTCATCTGCCGCCCCCCTGAGGCAACATTCACATTCCCTCAAGGCATGACCACCCCAAACCCGGAGCCTCCTCCAGTGCTGCTCGGCATCGGCTCGCATCGCCGTTCTGAAACACTTCGAAACGAGACTGCATGATGTGCCAAGTTGTGAGGTGTTTCCAGGTGGCTCGACCTGGATTTTGTCGCCACCCTGGGGAATACAGCTGTTTTTATCGATGCCCAGGTGGCAGTGATCAGTGCAAAGGTACAGCATCCTTACTCTCAGACAGTGCTGTAATTCCAATTGCGCTATTGATCTTTGTAGGGAATGTCTGAACGTGCAGTCTTGGTCAGGGGGAAGTTGGGGAGGCAATCCTGTGGCCAGGTGGAATGCATGGCACAAAGTGTCCTAAATCGCTTTCGATGCGCGTCATCCACTCCCTGGGCTTGAAGTGCGCCACTGAGGAAGATGCTGCCAGGCCACTAGATGCTCTGAATGCGACATCCGTTGCGATTAACGCCGTGCCACTGGAGAAGAACGGGACTGAAGAAGAAGAAAACCTGGGGGCACTTGCCACAGATGGATTCAAGCATAAGTAGTGGCGTAGCTGGGAGATTAGACACACTGGGTATCGTAGTAATGTATCCAAAATGTTGATAAATACCCCGATGATACCCTCGAGTGTGCAGATGCAGGATTGCAAGTCACAAAAGAGAAGCGGAAAGAAAGGGAACGGAAGGCAGCCCCCCAACATAGAGGATTGGAGCATTCTGCCTGTGGCTGCCCCTTCTCACTGCAGCATACAATGGTGCTGATTTCCATATGCATATAGCTGTATCAACATTACCTACCCGGCCCATCTTCCTTTGAATTGAACTCTGTGCATGTTACGTTCCACTGAAGCAAGTTGCAGAACAAAAGTACGTTGTTCAGTGAACAAACATACGTGCTGCCAGCATTCAACGATAGCAATATTTATCAAAGCCCGTATAGTGTAAATGTAGTGAATCAAAAACATGATGTGAGTTTGTGTGGAATAAATGGCTGGTGGTGATTGATACTGCATTGCGCATCGCACTCTCAACCTACGAACTCGTACTGGTGCTCAAACGTGGGTTTGTGATGATGCGACCAACGGCTTTGTCGTTCGAGAAACGGCTAGCGATCCAATCGTTTGCATCGCGTGATAACGAACCCTACAATTTTAGGGATAGGTGGAGCCAACTAGTTGATACTTGATTGGCAGGCTCTATTTTTGACAACTTTCAGCATAATCGAGCATGACTTATGCAATTTCCGCCGGTATATGCCTGGGAAAACAAGTATTAATGTGAACGACAAATGCAGAAGTATCGGATGTCGCTCGTGTTTTTTTTCAACGCTGACCGCAAAGAAATAAGCGCAGTTTACTTTCCTTTACAGTTGTTTGTTCTGGATTCCGTTAAATAGTCTACGTTTGTTTATGTTATAGAGCACTGTGGATGGGCCAAAAAAGGAAGGCATATATGGAGCACTGTGGATGTAGAGCTACTCTCTACGGGGCTTGAATTGCTCCAAATCGTGTGATTTTGTCCGATGTTTATATGGCATAATTATGGCAAAACGTCACGTGTCACGATAAAGCTGCAGGAGGATGCCACTGTGATTCGTACTCCTATAAACACCCCGTGTTTCAGTCTTTTCAGCAAGCCGTTGCGCCCCATCAACAGTTTGGCCTACCACGTACACTCGGAGGGGCGAGAGGGGGGTACACTATGATTACATTGCTCAGGATATATCCTCCGATAAATGGTTGGGGGAGCATTTCAGAATGTCATCGCGGTTTTTGCAGTGACACGATTTTGTCAATCGTCCTGCATACCGACGTTCACTTCGTCGGTGTATGGTACGTATGCATACGCGCATCGGGGGGTTTTTCACATCAGCTATCACACGTGTATCACATGTCGTCGTATACGTCACACCGAAGGTCACAAATACACATCGTGCTTAATGACGAACAAAAGTGTAAGCCGTAACGCCACAGTGCTAGTGACTGCCATGCCATCTAATGCCATGCATATCGTCGTGGAATCGAAGGGGGGAATTATGGAGCACACTTCACATCGTGTAGAACGGGTGGTTTCCTTGTGATGAGATCTTCGTGATACCCAATCAGCACACGTGTATTACGCTTCAATTAATTCGATTTATGCTTGGTGACAGGTGCCATCTTATCATAAGCAAACCGAATTATATCCATGTGCACCGTTGCTATGCACATGCTGGAAAGAGACTATCAGGTGTCAACATGCAATCGTACACAAAAATGCGTTTATTGCGCCGTGTTGCCACGTTCACCGTTCAGGATGGTCGGCTGGCAAAACTCATGGTTGGGAATCAATATGCACGCTCAATTTCGAAGGCGCGCGGGCAGTGTGGACAAAAGAGCCAATTAGAATCCGTAGCACCCTACTGCTGCTAATATAGACGGATGTAGACGATGGTCTCAATGTATGTATAGCAACCTCGCAAACAGAAGGGTCAGCAGGAAAATCCTAACTACTTTGACCTTGTGAAATGCGGAGCTCCCATATTTCGAAGGCTTTGTATTCACGTACTTAAACGATGTAGGTTGTTGCTCCTACATAATCATAGGAAATTGATGAACCACCAATAATCGATGCTGAGATACTGATCGTGCGATGACTCGCCTATGTGTTGTGACCAAATTGCGTGATTATTCTGCTGCGGAGTAGGTGCAAAGTCGTAGTGAAATGCCCATGAATGGATCATGGCCATATGTTACATCCATGGTAGTGTTGCTTAATTGTGTTCACTCCGACTTCCTGCACTATCCGCTGGTTTACATCAGTTTGTAAGCAAGAGTATAATAATTTCATCATCATCAGAACGCACGCACGCACGACATAATTCGACGCATTGTTTTGGTGCTTTAAATCTGCGTCTTTAAGGTGCTGCCGTCTACTGTGTGCCTTTTGCGAACAGTCCTTATAAATACACTCCTGCTGAACGCGGATCGTCTGTGTTAGGATAAACTGTATTATTTCCAGCAGTCGCGCCCTACTACAACATCGCATCATTGTAGATGAGTTTCACGGCCCGCGTCGCCGATGCTAAACACATTCGCTACAAGACAGTGCTAGAGAAGCTTGTACATCAATCGGAGAGCGCGAGCTCCATCGGAACTGGCAGCGGGCATGACGTGATCGAATGCTCTCCCATCGACGAAACGATTTTGGTGAAAAGCACTATTCTTCCATGGGCGTTGTTTTACCAAACGAAGCTGGACCCCGAACGACTCACCTCTGCACTTTCAAAAGTCCTGGTGAAATATCCACTTTTATCGGGTATGTAAACGTTTGCTCGTGACTATTATTTTACAGCGCCATTGTATCTCAGTTTGTAATATTGCGTTGCGAAAGAAATGGGGTTTGCATTGGCTCTGCGACGTATAGCTACCTTCACATTCTCGCACCACACAGAAGGGAGTTCATTGTATTCAAATGTTATGCGTAGATGGCGTCTGGATTCTGACCTATTTGTGCGTGTAGTGCATGTGGCACATGCATACGCACACGTATAATGCACACACCGCGAACGAACGATTGTATGAAGCACCGGTTGACCAAGGCTGGCACATCAACATTCTAGCAGTATGCGGACGCAGCATGCAGAAGCAGTGCGGGGCCGTGGAACTGAATTGCCCCACACCCAACAATCATCCTACACCCTGCGCACCCTGGCACTGACCCTGCGCACCCTGCACCTTGGCGATTAGTATCACGCTGCCCTTCCCCGCGGTAGTGATATGCCATCCTGATAACTTTTTAAATCCACGCGCGCGCGCACACACGTTACGGATGACGTAGTGGTATCTGATCGTGTCAGCTTTTCTTTTACGCTTGAAAGTCGCCAAGCTGATCCACTCATTCGTATAATTATGGGCGCAATCTCCCATGTTGCAATATTTCGAAGTGCATGCTTGATGATTAGCGTGGACACTGCGTGATGAGGTGTGTGTGTACCATGCACCGAACCGCATGATTATATCATTGTTCAGGCCGGATACGGACAATTAATGGAGAAGATGGCACCACCGCTTCTCGCAGCTTTGACTCCAAACTGCAAATTGTGTGCAATGATAAGGGAGTGCCGTTCACATTGTAAGTACATCGACTGGGTCACGCCACTGTGCCTTGTATTTGTTACGATAAGAAAGTCTCATCCACGTTGCAAGTGTAGTCAGCATATTATCATATATAGTGAGTGTGCATCATTTACTTCGAGCAGAGGCAGGGGGTGGTGACAGCTGCACTCTGTGGCATCCCTTGATTTTTGGGGGTAGCACGCAGCACCTCGGTGCCCGCATGAGGGGTTGTGATTATTACTGTTATCCATGCCGGGCATACTTGCTGGGCACGATTAGTGACTCGCCGCCTCAGGGCAGGGCAGGGCAGGGCAGGGCGGGGCGGGGCATGCCGTCAGAGCACACTTACTCTGTGACCCGGGTGTTGGTGCGACACAGCATGTGACACAACCGCGACAGTGGTTCCTACCTACGGGCCTACAAGACATGCTGTGATTCTTATGTTTTGTGTGTATGTGTGGCATCTCGATCTCCATGCTGTGTGGTGTGACTGCATTCATGACATAACCATGGACCAACAGGTCCCATGCATCGACCGGGAGCCACTGGGGGGCATGCCAGCAGGGTCCGCTTACTCCGTAACCCAGAGACCAACAGTTGTTTGGCAACGATCGGTCACATCGTTTCATATTTCCATGCTGCTTTGCATTTGGGTTGGGAATATGTATGTGTTTGTGGTATCTTGTCACGGCCCCGCCCTGCTTTTGATTTGCTTCTCACATCCACTGGGATGATGGTGGGCTGGCTTTTGTTGGCCGATCTCACGCCGTTCAGTATGTGTGGCATCTCGGCACAGCCCACCCTGATCTTTGATCCGTATTTCATTCACCGGGATCCTGGCGGCCTGCCTTCGATTGACACGTCTCGACATGCCATCTGGTGGCTGGGTCGGTGGGTGTGTGTGGCGCTGGGTGTGTGTGTGTGCGTGCATGCGTGCTGTTGTTGTTGTCGTTGTCGTGGCGGCGGCAGTGGCGAGGCGGGCCTGGGATGTGCTTCCCCTTTCATTGTTGAATGCTTCATCATGATCGGACTGTCAGTTGCGGGATTTTTTTAAGCATTTTTTTGTATGTCTCTTGCCCCTCTTGCAAGCATGGTTGTATTGTGCTGGTTCGCTTTGTTGTTGGTGGCTTGATCTGATGACTTCACTTGATTTTATCTGAGCTCGCATTATGGCTGATGGCTGATCATCTATTCTATTCTCACTCGGCCGTGCGTTGCTGATGCATTGAATGTACCACAAAATGTGTGTCATGCCGTACCATGTCATCAGGTTATCATGTCATCATGTCATCATGTCATCATGTCGTGATGGCATGACGTGTCATGGTATGTCATGACATTGATATGTATATCGTAGGTGGCTCACATGCCACGCATTCATTGAAGTCGTATTTGGACACTTTATTATAGTTGGATTACACAGACATCTTCCCCGCAGTGGTTGATACCGCCTTGGCGTTTTTCAGGGCCTCACTGCTTTCAAGTGGGTGCCCTTGTGTTTTATGTGGCGTGATCCCATGCACAGCACGGCAGGAAATACACGCTATAACTGTGCGGATGGGTGGGTGGCCGCCAGTGCGTTTTGGCATCGATTAGTGTGTCTACTATACCAGTCATGCTAGCCCATGCAGGCACACCATGGGAATCTGGGGAGGGGGGGGTTGATTGCGTCACGGGTGCTTGTGGGTGCTGCCTGATGTTGTGGACTACCTGATGATGGGATATTGGAGGCTGTGATAGAGATGATGCCGGACGATGCCTCCGCGGATATTGGAAGATACCTGTGGGGGTATTTGCGTCGGTGTGTTGGGGGATGCGGTTGAGGGATGTTCGTTGGGGGAGGTCCGGAGGATGCTTCGGGCGACATGGGTGATGCCGTAGTAAGGGATGCCTGGGGGGTTTCAGGTAGGTGTTGTGGGATGCTGGTGGTGTCGGGGGATGTATGGAGGTAGGGGGGAATGCCCGGGACTGTTGGAGGGGGCGCTGCTGCTGGGGGTCCACACTATCAGGGACCGCGCATAGGCGCATTGCGCCATTCTGATTATGCAATATTTTGTTGCAACTTGTGAGTCGCAATGTGCAATCCCCCGTGCCCCTAGCACCTCACCAGGACCTGCCCCTGTCCAATATTCCTCCGGGAGTCTTCCTGAAACCGCGCCCAGCATCGTCCTGCAACAGTTCTACTCCGGGACGAAAGCGAGCATGCATATGCTATCTTGTGGAGCCACAGTGACGCTCAAAGAAAAAAAGGGAAAATGTGACTCTTCCTATGTGAAGCGTGATCACGCTTCGTTCGGCAGAGAGCAAGAGCACTTTCTGCCACTTTTTATCAGCCCAGCATACTTATAACCACTTTCAAAATTATGGACATTTCCCATCTTTGGTGGCTTGGCCAAAAAGGGTCCAGAGGCGGCGGAGGAGATGGATTTGGCGGGGCACAAATGAATTTGGAATTGTCACCCACAGTGGCTGGAAGCGGCAGTTGATACTAATCATGTGAGCATGATGCGACAAAAACACGGACAGACGACGCCATCATGTGGGCAGCTAGTACAGACACCACACTACTTTCAAACGATCGTTCAGACGACGATGTGTGGTTGACTCCACCAGACTCCACCACTCTATAAAACCAATCCTAACAATCAATGTATCATGCATGCCCGATTTCACAACTCAGATGGGTTAACATCGACTGTTATTTGTGAAATGGGCGATAATTATGAAGCATGCCCGCACTCCATTACCATATCATATTTAGCATCTTTACTAAACCATTTTCGAGCACAATAATCAATTTCCGATGTTTCCGCATGCAATCACACATGGGATTTTATACACAATCGGATTTTTTTTCTCGCATGTTGCGTCTATGCTTGCATCACCATGTGTGAACCACGTTATGATGATGACTGAAGCATGTGAATACAGTAATGACCATGCTTGGCTCCATGCGAGCGCCTTGGTGTGCAGGGCCACGTGCACGGGGTCGACAGAAGACTTTGGGATGAACAAGCCAGCGATGAGAGGCCCTGACAACATGACACCTCCGGTGAATCATCACACACGCAGCTTCATACGGACTAGTGCACCGACAACACGCATAGTGGATGACCACTCAATATAAGTTGCATGCGTGTGTTGTGTGAGGCATGACTGCAACGCTTTGTGAGGGCGCCGCCGTATTACACCTATTGAGACACATATCACGATGAACCATGTCATGCGTGCAATGAAGCAGAGTGTGGCTTTTGTTGGCCGTGTGTGTGTGTGTATGCTTATCCATGCGACTCCTTTGGCACCCCGTAGCCACAGGAGACTGTGCACACTATGTACCCACGCCGGGGATCAAAGGATTCAGCACACACTTCGGGACACTCATGTGTGTGTTTGTGTGTGTGTATGTGGCTGCATCCGAAGTGGCGTGTTATCATTTCCTTCTGGTGTCGATCACCTTGACGCCTCTAGGGAGAATGCTGATTTGTTCCATGCGATCTTGGTCATTCAAACGCGTCCTTTGCATGTTCAGTTCGGTGTGAATCATATTCTATGATATACAGTATACTCACCACCCCCTTCCCCCATTCAGCACATTTTCTGGAAAGTTGGTGATGGTACTTGGCTGGCTAGGAATTCGTAGTATTCTCCGCTTTCCCCAGCAATATTTGTAAATCGTATATGTGTATATACTTATAAGAATGTCTGCGACGACCCAAGTGCGGGCATGGCTGGCATAACGGCACCAGCTGAGATCTAGGTCGGCGGGGGGGAGGGGGGGCTGTGCAGCTTTTTGTCGATGGCTTAACTCCGGGGAAGTATATTGGTGGAAACGAGCCGGTCCTCAAAGTCCGGTTGGTAAGACCCTCCCATCAGGCATCCAAGAAGTTTGAAAATCGGATGTATGTGTGCGTGTGTGTGTGTATCATTGCACCAACTCCTTTGGCACACCGTAGCCGCAGAAGACCGGCTGCACTATGTACCCACGCCGGGGATCAAAGGATTGAGCACACACTTCGGGACACTTATCCGTAATCTCCGGAGCTCACTAGTGAAGAATGGGACCCCCTCAGCCTCGCTGAGTCACCCGAGCCCATCTGCATCCGCAACGCCAGCGCACTGCTGGCTTGTGCCTGAAGCCGGGTCATCCCTGTCCCCAAGCTGTGGGAGCCATATCTCCACCACCAAGCTCACGCGCATGACCACAAGGTAGCGCAGGGGAGGCTCCCTGAGCCTCACCGGGCCGCCTGAGCCCCTCTGCGACTGCCCTGCCGGCGCACTGCTGCTGTGTCTCTGAAGCGGACTCACCTCCGCCAATAATCGAGCCACCCCTTCACACCAAGCCCACATCCCACAGCACCCCGCTGCCCCCTACACGCCCTAGAGCCTGGTCGCAAGAGAGCTTGCCCACCCACGCCACGGCCAGAATGTCCAAGGGCTGTCTCAAGGGGCTGAGAATGATAAACTGGGTTGCCCTCATCCGAACTTGCGCGCTCACCACCGACATGCGCCTGTAGCCCTCTACCCCCCGCACCAACTCCACATGGATGTGTCTGTGTTTTGAACGGAATTTATACTGTCATGATATCGATAGACGGGGGTGTGTATTTTGTTGCTTCATATAGGGGTTGCTCAGGCAGTGTGACACTACAGAGCCGCACTGTACATGTGTAGATTGGTGGCTTATCCGTGGACCACATCCGTCGGGCACCATATAGCCACCAAAAACCGGCTGCACTATCTACCCACACCGGGGATTAAAAGATTCTGCACACACTTTTGGACACTTATCCGGATTATCCGAAGCTTATACTGGTAGGGAAATGTGTGTGCGCGTTACATGCCATGTTTGTCTTACGCCAGGCCCGTCAAATCTCAAAGAAGTCTTTTTCGAATCCGTTTGGTTGTCTGTGATGGAAGAATACATTTTGCAATTGTAGGCCCTTTTGGGCATACTTGGCGTAAAATCGGCGCCATTACTCGCGCAGCAGACCTGGTGTGTGACATATGTAAAGGGATGCTGTCATCTATTGAGCATCGAGTTGAGAATGGCGCATGGGCGAGTTTCAAAGCATGTGGGTGAAGCTTCTCGTGGGCAAAATGCTGGGCACTGCACGACGAGCAATCACATCGCATGCAATAAGATGTTGCCCATACTACGCCCGCTCCGACTCGGGAGTGGGACCAAAGGAGTCACTAGCAACTCGCAGTAAGAATCTCGAAAATATCAGATTGTGTCAGAGGTCTGCTTCTGATTTAAAGTCCATCGCATCCAATGGCTCTGAAGATCCTAATTTGCATAGAAAATCACTTCTATGTCTGCGATGAGGGTGTTTTCAGACCATGCTCTCTGATGACGGCTGCATCTTGGGAGTCGTGATGCCACATATATTAGGTGAGCATATACTCCACTGGCTGTTTGAGTGGCAATCTTATGCTGCCATCAATTAAAGTGCAACCGCACATTCCTGGGAGCGCTGGTGGGTGATAGATAGTGTGAGCGCGAGCATCACAGTGCCGTGCAAGGCTGCTATTCGTAAGGTAATTAACTGGTTGTATGAGAACCCTGTACATCAATTTACGACTCACACAATGGGCGGTCACCGGGCCCAATATATCACATGGCACATTGGTGATTTGTTTGCAGGAGACGGCCAGTCTTTTGTAGACTTCCTACATGCATGGTCGGCCGAGTACGCTCAGCAGGGAAATACAGTCCCTGAGCCGGTTCATGATCGAATGGCATGGATGGAGCACGCAGCTGATGGCGTCCCCGCATATCCGGAGGGTCTGCTTGGTAACTACGCACCATGCATATGACGCAAGTGTACAGTTGTGTCACAATGTTGTATTAGTTGCATCAGCTGTATTATTTGAGTGCTGTATTGAGCTTACACATATGTATATTTGCAACTGCCTCCGGCTCTATAGTACAGTCTAATCTGGCAATACTTGACAAATCACGTGTATACATATATAGGATGTGATGAACGCACTTAGGCACTTGACTTTATACACACCTTGAGATCTCGGTGTTGTCAAGATACCAGAATGTCTGCTGCAGCTGCCGCTGCACGAGTGGCGTGCAGAGCCAGATGTGTCAGGTTCTGTTGCGGCGTGAGCGCGATGGTCTCGTCGTCATCAATGCACTCCAGCAGGGGCGCCCCCTGCCTTGGTGCAAGCCTCTGGGCTCTCAGCGCAGCCTGAGCGGTACTGATGAGCAACTCCAGGCTCATTTCCGCAGCTTCGTGCTGCAGACTCGTTGCCGGTCCGCCAGATGTCGGTTTTTGCCCCTCCGTGCCGTAAACGCCCGCTTTAACACAAAATTCTCATGAAGAATTTCAAAAATATATGCCCTGTATCCATTTTATCGCTTGAAATTTACCATAAAAGTTTTGGGTGCAAGCGTTGCGCAGCCCGTTCCTACCAAACCTCACAACTGAATATTGTAACCATTGAAATATACGCACTTATTTGCCGAAAGCAACAATTACACAGAGTGTATAAAGCGTACTTCACAACCTCGCATATAAAACTGCATTTGACTGCATTTAAGTATCCATTCAAGAAGCTTTTTGACAAGAAGTAAGAAAGGGATGGTATCAGGAAGGTAGTTGATTGGTAAAGGCTGTAGGGCTGCACAAGCTGGCTCAGTACTCTGCTTGTTTTGACAAAGCGTATGCCAAATCAGAATAGAGAAACCATCACGATTGTACGTGTGCCGGGATAACTATATTCTGTATATGCACAGTCGCATTTGAGTATCCTCAAATCTCACATAAACACCAACAACACCATTTTCCCAACGAAGCATCTCGACACTCTATTGGTGCGTGACTGAGCTTGCCGATGGTTGCCGGTGAGCCATCGCAGAGCGGGAAATCTCGATACGTTCGATAGTCTGGAAGATAACATTGATTCTGTGGCGAAGAGTGGTACAGGAGATTGTGCGAGAGGTTTGTCATCTTCAACATACGCCCTTGATTTAGATCTCCGTAAGTGTGTATACGATGTTTAAGCATGTTCATTTGTGTGGTGGACCAGCTTAGTGATTTGTGTTACTGGTCGAGCTATTTCGAAATGTCTCTCTCTAACGTATTGTCTGCACTTGTCATTATTTACATGTGTCCAGGAGTACACTGTACACACACAACTCGCACTATGTGCCACATGCATGTCACACACACACACACACACACACCAACAACCACACCAACACCATCTACCCACACCGACAACCACACAATATATATGTACAAAATCATGCACAATATATATGTTACACGCCAATCCCGCAGCGCGATTAATCACGCCCCATTCATGCCGATCCCGCCCGGCGCGATTGGCGTTGTGAAAAATGTCACGCATATATAGACTGCAATTTGAAAGGTACATACTTCAACCACGGTCAACAACAAAAACGTAGCCAAATATACTTCACTGACATTTGGCGCGAGTGGCGTGGGGCGCGATTGGCGTGTAACATATATGTACAAAAAGACATACAATCATACATACTGGTGAGCCATACTATTATAGCACCACAAAGTTTCTTTTTGGGTTCTGAAATGGTGATATGCTGCAGGCAAATGTATTAGACTGTATGAAATGCTATATGAGAATCCACAGCACAAATGACTGCTCGCAAGCCTTCGGGGACGTTTTTGGGGACTACACGAGATGGATCGGTGCTGTTTTCATCGCAATCTCAAACACGGCGTGAACAAAAAATGCTGCTCGCACAGGTGGCATCACAAAAACGTAAATGACTAGGCGACCTTTGTTGTGATTATTATACGTGGTGGGGTGTCCACCTGCTGTGCCATGTGCAATCTCTCCGGGTTTTAAGCACTTCTTTTCCAATGATACCTTAATTTCTTGGGCGGAAGGTAGGCCGTCACGCATAATCATAATACAGTCACTTTAGCATGCACAGTTTTATCGTGTGACAAGTGTTAACGGAATCTATGAGTCGCGTTTCGCGAGGAAAACCTTACGTTTTCATTGCACCTCCGATAACGTTCCCAAAGGCGCCCAAGAAATTATAACAAAAAGGAAAGTTGATTTTATGAAATAAAATGAGTACACTAATACAAAGCGCATGCTGCAGCTGTCTATGCTTTTGACTGTTGCTGAGGCCCATCATCTGCAGAATTCCAGTAGTCGCAAACTAATTTACTTTGTCCCAGTGTCTCAGCAGATAAAAGCGCAGGCTCCACAACCAACTCAGCATGCTTGGCGGTGTACTCTTCCCACTGTCATAAAACTGAGTGGCAGCCTCAATCTCACATATCGAGAGCCAATATGATTATTCCTGGTTATCAGGTCCTATACTCCAAGCTGCATGATACGTATATATATATATATATATATATATTCATCGAAGATACCCTCCATCGTACATCGGACACCAACAGCTGTGCCCAGCCCCATCTCATTCGATAGTGCCACCCACTAGCCTCCCAGCAGCTACCGCAACTCCACATTTTCTGCCTCCCTCAAAGGTATAGCTGGCATTTCACCAGGTAAATGATTTTGGGCCTTGGTAATGCGAGGTAATATTCCGGTAATAATACCTTTACCAGGTATTGCCAAAGGTAAAGTCTGTGCCAGCTATACTCAAAGGTGTGTGTGCAACTTTTCAGGATATGCAGGGATTCGGTCGAATCAACACTGAGTGGTCCCACTTCTGTATCGAGCACATCTTTGATATGGTGTCTTTGCCATTATAAGTAGTAGAACATGCCATCCTGTGATGCCACATCCGATGTGTATCATCCTCACCGCGGGTGAACGCATTGTTAATAAAACAAGCCCTAAAAAAGGTTTGCATTGGATCATTGGGTCTGACGAGCGAGCAGCATTCTAAATAACTTAGCAGTAAGAAACTTGGCTACGCAACTAGTGTAGAGCCGTGTGTTCAATAATATACTTTGCAACCCGTCCATACTCAATTGCACTTTAGAATATATTTACATGATTAATATTTCAAAATCTGGGAATTCACTTTATGGCACACGTGTTATACCTCCTGTTTATAATATGTTCATGTGCGGTTCTGCTACGTTTCAGATGCAGTGAAGGTCTTTGACTTTCCATAAGTGGGGAGCTGACAAACAACTGATGCACCATTTCCGACTTTCTTTCCTTATTTGCATACCCGATACCAAATACACATACAGTTACACGGTGCTGAAGGTTCTGTGTGAGGTCATGCATTATCATGGAAAGCATGCATCATGATCGAGGTCATGCATCATGGGTCGTGCTGAATGTTCAGTTTGAGAGGTCATACATCATGCAGGTCATACAGCATGGGGCGTGCACCTCATGCTAGTAACGCTCAGTTTGAGAGGTCATTATACATCATGGAGGTCATACATTATGGGTCGTGCTGAAAGTTCAGTTTGAGAGGTCAGTATATACATCATGGAGGTCATATATCATGGGTCGTGCTGAAAGTTCAGTTTGAGAGGTCATTATACATCATGGAGGTCATGCAGGATGGGTGCTGGGAATGTTAGTCGTGATATCATACATCGTTACGGGTGCTGGCTATAATGTATGGAGGGCATGTATTATGGGTGCTGGGAGTGTTAGTCGCGATATCATACATTACGGGTGGCTATAATAATGTATGGACTAGGTCATGCATGATGGGTGCTGGGAATAATTCGATTCGGTTGTTCTGCAACAACCTGACCAGTAGTATCTTGGATTTGATGGGACAAGGATTGGTGAGCGGCAGGTTATTTATGTATCGCCAGAACAGCTTTTGCAAATGAAAGCGTGCATTCAAGAGAAGAGTGACGAGGTGCGCACACGCAAATGCACCAAATATGTGGATGATTTATAGAAGGTATATGCACGTACACGAGGGTGGGGAAAAGTCGAAATAAATCCTGACATATTCATGAGCTTGTCAAACGGTATTGCTCGTTACCCCTGTTTGCGTGATGGGGGCTTTGCCAACCTCTGCTCACGCACGCGCACGTGTCATCATCTGAGATCTTCTCTATCGAAGTGGCTGGCAAGATGTGGTTTCATACCTTGAATCAAAGAGACGGTATTACTACTTTTATATGACGAACCACCCTGACTCGCTCCTCCCTTTTCGCATTAAGGGGGTGTTGCCACCACTCTGCTTGCAACGCGCTTGCGGAAAGCAGGACTGCAGGAGTCACCTATGTGTGACATTTCTGCCCGTACTCTATTCAAATTCTACCTTAAGTATGTGATTCTTGGCTTCACTAAAATATCAACCTCTTGAATCGGGGGTATAATCTAATTATTTTCTCCCAATGTAACAATGGTGACATCAAATTCACACCAATACGATAGTTTTGGGGTCCAGTCAGCTTTTCCTGCCAACTAGGGCAACTCCACCCCCTCCCTCCTCACCGTGCGTGATGCACTGTGGCGGGTAAAGGTCAAAGTGAGCAGGTCAGATTGGCATATGCAGCATTTCTTTTATGCTATCACTGGTAAATCTGACATCATACTGATCAATTTTTCATTAAAGGGAATATCGGCTACAGTAAACATTGTTCGAGCCTGTGCAGTCAAACATTGCCATCCTTACAATGTGTGTATGTGTGGTTTCCAGCCAATCTTATGTCAAATACACCCTATCGCGCCGCGCACGAGAACACAGCGCGCAACACAGGGGTACCCACAAAATGGGCCCCGGGAGGACGGTCTCATCCACCGCGGGAGGGCATACAATTATGTCAACTCTATATATAGAGCAAGACAGTGGCCCGATCACTTATTCCACAAATGTGAGAAGTGGGCACACTTTGAAGCGCCTTGGTTGGAGTGACACTTTCAAGCCAATCTTATACTTTAATCAGATTTCAGGATTGACATGCTCGTGAAATCATGGTTTCCCATCACAAAATATCATTTCTTATATGTTTGCCAAATATACAAGTCTCGTAAAATTACTACAGTTTGCCACAGAAGAGGCCAACATGAATGTCTTGTTCTAATGCCCACACATACTTTTTACACCACGAGCCTGCTTTCCCCACAAAGCACGGCGACTTTGCCCTGACAAAGATAATGACGAAAGCAATGCTGGCTAGCGTCTTCATGCATTCGCTTCAAGTTTTACTCAATTTGCACGGACCAAACGTGGAGTGCGATTCTCTTAGCAGACCGTACTGCCCAGATACTTGATTTATATGAGCTGCCACTCGCAGCAGATAGACGCAACCACGCACTTGAGTGTAGCAATGATCTTCAAAGTTTCAGATAACTCAGACTATGCCAATCTATAACATACGCCTTCATCGTAACAGCAACCCAGCCACAATACCGTTTTGTGAACAGGTGGTGCGACCAAGGCTGTTCGTTATGGCAAACCCGGTCTGTTAAACAAATACAAAGTATATTCTCAGATGGTGCAGCATCGTCTTGTGAATGGTCATCACAGATCAATGGCTGTTCCCCCCCCTCGGGCGCCTCCGGGAATGTTTTAAGGGGCTAGATTTAATCGCCCATTCTGATCTGAATTTGGAAATGGCTAACAGTGGGAACCGAGGATCAAACCCAGACCCAAAACGTGACATTTGTATAATTATACCAGACTGCGCACGTTCCGCGCATGAAAGTAGGGTATCATTGGAAAGGTCTTTCCAAGCCGAATACATCGCAATCTTGACCTCACGTGCGGATGATGGTGCGCATCTCTTCATATTCGCGAACAAATCGCTTTTGAGTTAGATAATTATCCGGGTTTTCATCGAGCTACAAGTGTTATCAAATATAATGGGTCACATATTCACGATGAAAACGTTGCATTTTTATCTAAGCCTAAAACGGTTGTCAAAGGCGCCCGAGCCACACACAATGGTTTCATCATGAAAACGTGAGCCAGAATTTTCTTAACCCTTGTAGAAATTTTCTGAACCCTTGTGGTACGATGGAACTGTGGATAATCAAGTGACATTATTGTGATGATATGTGACGCCACACCTTCTGCGCCGACCTGTTTAAAATGCCATGTATCCGGCTTTGAGGCGGCTGTTCTACGATACCCTACATTATTATTGCGTGGAAGGTGCGGCGTCACGTGTATAACCGTAGTACGCGGTCACATAGTCATACATGTTTTCATCTTGCCACATGTGTTAACAGACTTTCTGGGTCACGGCTTCACAATGAAAATGTTACGTTTTACCTTTTTACTTCACCCCTAAAAGTGTTCCCAACGGCGCCCGAGCAAAAATCAATTGATAGCCGTTCGATTATTTAGGGCTGTATAGGCTTTTATACTCCCTAACCAATGATATTGTGTTGGTTACGGACGAAATGCCTGGATACCTGCAGGGCAAATATATGACATGGCAGGTTGATGAATGCCGAATAACTAAAGGTGACTGCTGTTGACAGGGAGTTGTGATATCTACAAATGATGTACTGGTTACTTTTGTATGGCGATTATTGCGCTCAGCGAGAAACCGGCCATTGACCAACCGCACCACCTGGAACAGTCTCACACAGCTGACACAGCCTAACCCACGGATTGTCATGGCACTGAATATGCGTGGGAGATGCCAAGCAATGCCGAGCACGATGTTTGGCAATGGCGCGTTCATGATGTGGGCTGATGCCGCAAGGGGTGCGACAGCAACTGACATGGCGACGGCAGTGCGTAAGGTAGTGCCATACAACATGCCGGATCACCCAGCCCTGTTATATATATATATATAATGATGGTAACACATTACCATCAGGACGGCATCAACCGCACGACAGGGGGGGTGGGGTGGGGGCCAGTATCAATGTGGCTATAAGCAGATGATGCCAATAATGAGTGGCCTGAACAATCCCACAACAATATGTTATATGCCAAAGATAATGCTTTTCCCAGGGATCACGCTTCACACAAAATGGGATTTTTGAGATCTCGAAGAAATCATAAATGTGATTTAGATACGCTTGTGCTTAAGTATGCCACATAATTCGTACGGTGCGTCAGGGTTTTGGGTCCTGGTAGATTGGTATGGCCACCGTATGACCAGCGTGGTGACACTGTGGTGACACTGTAGCGACAGTCGTAAGCACCATCGTACTTACGGTGTAAGTACTATGGTACTTGGGGGCTACATAGCATGATACATATCTTGAAGGTTCTTAATGTTTTGGAGTTTAATCGGGCGGCGTTGCGATTTTCAATAATTTCATCATTTTCAAAGAATAAATTGTTCAACAAAACTTGCAGCGCCCAAGCGCCTACTGTGGCATTTAGCGCCTGCTACGTAAGTATGTGTGTGTATGCAATATGCAATACCTAGGTCAATTGCATATGCATCTGCAATAAGGCGAGTGCATATGCAATATTGATGCATTCGTATGCAATAAGGCAAACGAATACATCGATGCAATAAGGCATTTGCATATGCAATATGCAACACGTAAGGCAAGTAGTGCAAGTGCAAGTATTAGGGTTTCGTTGATCGATTCGTGATACAATACTTATCAAGTAATATAACACTTAAACTATCATATAATGAAAACGATTTACATACTTGGTTCGTTTCGTTCCCAAGCTATTTACATACTTGTCCAAGCGTCGCTTGTAACTATCACTTAAGAGCCGCATCGAACTCGGGTTGCAATCATTCTCCGTTTGGAAGGCTAAAAATGTCGCAACCTTTCCTACCACAAGACGTGCCTATGAACCAGTAATGTTTTACACAGTCAACCGTGTAGAAAGTGCTGTCCTTAGCCGACGGCATCCAGGATCCAGCCAATAGCTTGCGGTGCTGTAGGGAGTCCTCCGCCCTTTGTTTTGGGAGCGAACATTGCGCAAACCTCGCTTGCCCGATCTATGCAGCAGGGGAAAAGGAAGTTGGACACAGTTAAAGGTGGCGCAGCAAATATATAGCCGACACCCTTGCGTTTGTAGCGGTCCGCATGCTCCTCCAGCAGGGGATTGAAATACGCGGTCTTCTTCATCTTCCCCTTTCGCACCGTACCCTTGACTTTGAAGCACTCCGCCTTAAATTGGTGTTTGCCCTTCCTCTCCTTCTCCTTCAAGTTAAGGGTTTGTACAAAATCTTCCACCAAATCGGAAGATTTCGCCAGCAAAGGGTCCACGATAGTAAGGTCGGTCAAGTGCTTCACCTTAATGTAGTGAGCGAGTTCATTCACTTGCGCCTTTGTGGGGTTGGCCAAAGGCTTACCGAGAATCTTGAGGTCATTTAATGAGTTCCACATAGAATGCTTCGTTCGCCCTTCCACGTGAATAGCGGGGTACTGGACGAAGTTAACAGCAGCCCCAAAATTAGCTTCGCCCTTCTTAAGGACATTAAGATGCTCGAAGTGGCGAAGGCGGTTTCGACCCGTATTGGTCCTCACGCTCTTGCACGCCAAACAACCTGTGGGCTTATGCGACGGGTCAAAATATTTTTCTAAGCAGTTAATCCCCAATTTAAAACGGATTCTCGCTCCATCTGTCGCCATATTTGCTTGAAACGCCAATAAAGAATAGAGGTAGCCGTGAAATGCCACAGTCGTAAGCGAGTTTACAAGCGACCAAAGTGAATGCCACAGTAGGCAGGCGCTGTATGCCACAGTAGGCAGGCGCTGAATGCCACAGTAGAGAGCGTTAGGAGCGTGGGACTTCGAGCGTTGAGAAGCTGCTAAATCGCAAATGACACAGTGACACGTCCAGGTCAAAATACTTTTTCTTCGAATATCGACGGAATATCAACATTAAAAGAGGTAAAATAATAATGATGGTCACTGTCACGATTTCTGAATGACAATTCTGTGTGCGATCTTTGCCAAAAGGTCAAAGAGCATGGTGTTAGTACACCCTAACTTGCATGGTACAACCATTCAACGAGGCGTGTTCGCAGCATTATCGGACGCCCCAACATGCAATGCGCCTCACATCGTCACCACTATGACTTGCAGCATGCCACCATGAGCGTGGTGTCACTGTATTGACACTGCAGTGACACTGTAGTGACACCAAAAGACAGTGTCTCTACGGGTCCAGCGATTGCACCGCAGGAATGATGTGGATGGTGCTTGCGTATGAAAGTTGGCTTTGGCGCAATTTCAAGAGTAAAGTTCTTTGTGGTGTGACCAGGCGGTGCATCCTGGAAGTGGGCAATGCATTTAGCTTGCTCGAGCCAACAGCGCCCTTAGCATCCCCCATTCTCACCATCTGGTTGTAACCTATAAAACAAAACCTCTTGGGCATCATTTTTGTTGTCAGAACAATGTCCAGCCCTCGAGACCGCCCTGAATGGTTGTAATTATGATATTGTATGCTTTACCGAGTGTGTCAATGAAGCAATTTGGGTTCACACCGGATGTGTCAGGCAGTGGACAAGTGGAAGGATAGTAGCACCGTCCCCGAGTTGGCCGGCCGCGCGAAGAGCTTTGGCCTCACGCCGAGGAAGAATCAGATAAAGGCCACTTTGTTCCCGGCCTTCTCCGACGGCTTCCTCACGAGCTGGCAGTTCCCGATCTGGGAGGTGGACTTTGGTGCTAAAGCACCGTATTGGTTTTACGGCAGCGTACATCCTGCCACCGCTTGGACCGCCTTCCTGATCCCCGCCAGCCTGGCCAGGTGAGAGCCAGGCCCCTCCGAGCAAAACGCAGCAAAGGGGCAAAAACATAAGAATCTCCTAAAAATATTTACAGCCCACTGAAATGACCACTTTTCGACTTCATGCAGAAATAACATATCGATGCATGTTTGCAACTTTGCATGTTCAACCATTACGTTTTGAAACTGCACAATGAAACTCAGCAGTGCAATTGTTGGCATATACAGGCCGATCGATGCTTTGGACAACACCAAAATAAGTAGTGACAATGCCACCGCAAAGCAAGGTGATGCAAGCGACACTGGTGAGCAAGAGGGAAGCACCGGGGCGCTGGCTGCTGACATGAACGATCAAAACACTTCAATGGAAAATACGGCAAACCGCCGAGATTGTAGTCCAAGAGGCGTGGGATGGCAAGGCCGTGGCGTGTATGTCAATCTATCAGGTACGATTCATAATACTATAAACGTGCTAAACAAACACACACACACACACAGAGCGTTGATATCCCATAACACCTGCAATGATACCACTGCACCGCTCTGAATTTTGTATTCTTGTGAAAATTTAATAATGCACAGAGCCAACCACCAATAATAGGCCTGCAAGTGGGATTTTGCTTATGTGTTTTTCTTTCATAAGTAAGAATGGTCGCCATCATATTGTGTTATCTGCAGTGCCAAAGAACAAAACAGCTCTGGTTCGACGAGTTGCTGAACAACTGATAACAGAGATGAGTGGCGCATGCTGAAGCGGGCACATTGGCCAAAGCTGCGCGCAACAACGCGAGTGACTGAGCTGAGCTGAGCAGAATGAAATACATCAAATCGGTCACATTGAGTTGGCGTGGCTCATACTTTGCACAAAAATAACCGTTACACAAAAAATGACTTGTGCACATTGTTATGCTGACTATCAATCACAACTGACCACATGTATTGCTGAGAAATAGGTCATCCCTCCTATGTGCATAACTGGCCTGGCGGCAGGCAAGGCTTTGCCATTCCTACTGATGAGACCTGGTTAGTTACCAGGCAAAACCATTATACGGGAACTTTTAACCATGCATATTGGACGGTATCAATTCTCTTGTAAATATTATTAGACTGCTCATATATGTGATGGTTATTGTAGTGAAGTGACACTTCTAAACACAATTCTTATATAACAACGTGATTCGATAATTGTTGGATGGTTTGTGTGCACTAGCAATATTGTGGCCTGGGGATGTGCTGCTGTGCCGTCAGGAGTCGTATTCACATAACTATTGCACATATATATAACACGGGAGCGCCTATTCAACCCCCGCTGGGTACATGTCATAATGGAGCGGTCGGCTTTCGTTATGTCATCTCTCGTTTCGGACCAAAACCTTGTGCATTTTGTTATAGACTTTTTGGGGAAATGAAAACTTGTAATGGTTGTAAATCACACCATTATTCTTCAAAAGAATGTCAAGTAAAAGATTGGGAAACTCATAAGAAAATATGCACAAGACCAACATGCCACTCATAGAGGAGGAGGAATATGAATGCAACGTCTACTGATCAGGCATCTGCGCCTCGCCCGCCCCTCGCTCGTGTTGCTGTCGCTCGGCAACGGCTGTCGCGATCACATCTGTCGCTGACTCGCTCGCTGTCGATGTCGCTCGATTAGCCAGATGAAAAATGGTAGCGAACCACGCTCCATATAACACTATGCATCCACACCAATTCAACTATGCATTTCGTCTTGATGCTTTCTGGCGGTCACGCATTATATTGCTAGACACGGAGGTTTGAACTGTACAATACAAGCAACAGATAATGGATACCATAGTTTGCCAATAGTATGTGTAGATTGCTATATAGACATTTCCCTGACTGGCTCTATCAATCGTCTCACCGGCTCACTAGTAGGACCCGGGCTCTATTAAGCTGGCTACATACGTATGCAAGAGCAAAACTACAGGAGGAAGCAATACGCCAAAAATTCATGCATGACATACAAAAGGTGCATACACCAATTTCCCCAAAATGACCTTCCAACAAACTGTGAAAAAAGATTCAAGCACCAGAGCTTCGATCCTCTTCGTTCTTTTTTAGCGAAGTGGAATGATTTGTCATTGAGTATTTCGGAATATAGTGGCATGCAGCATATACGACTATCGACCGTAGAAACATGGACTTCAAATATGAATAAGTCCCCCCGTTCCAAGCTCCCCACCCTGCCCCC
Source organism: Cymbomonas tetramitiformis (assembly GCA_001247695.2). Taxonomy (NCBI): domain Eukaryota; kingdom Viridiplantae; phylum Chlorophyta; class Pyramimonadophyceae; order Pyramimonadales; family Pyramimonadaceae; genus Cymbomonas; species Cymbomonas tetramitiformis. The sequence continues at coordinate 107,177 of LGRX02008597.1, forward strand.
GGAGCAACTGCCCCAAATACTTATTTTGGCAATCTTCTAGCAGCTTTGGAAGCTTAACACGCTGCATGAATCGCACTCGTTCGCCCGCCGGTGGCCAGTTCACTCCGCTCAACCCCATCGCCCCACGGCCCCGCTTCCACAAAACCACTGTCCACATCAATATACACCGCGATTTTGCACCAAAATTAGGGCGTCGTAGGACAAGCCCTTGTTCCCAGAATCACTTTACACGACCCACCTGATGCCCTTCCATCGAAAGTGGGCACCTGTCCCTTGCCCGATCTACGTCGCGCTAGAGCCCGCCCGCAAGAAATCAGTGGTGGTACTTGTCCAAGCTAACTATATAATCGGTTGGAAAATCGGATATATCGATCGATATTGATATTTTCAAAATGATATTGATCGACATTGATTTGTTTTTCAAGTTTCGAAATCGATCGATATTGATATGTAGTAGCAAAATGATATCGATCGATATTGATTATTCTGCTGAAAATGACAGCGAGGGTGACCACCAACAGTGTCACCTGTCATCTCAGACTCTGGTAGTCTGGGTGACCGTCACTTGTTGTAGGTCCGAAACCAAGCTACCGTATTTATGTATACCTTTCTTTTATCAATCACACTTAGCCATTCCGAACCGTTCTGATACATTCCAAAACCCTGTTTTAGGGTTTCCAGTATATAAATGTATCTCACCACACGGTATATCTAGCAGGTTTGAGCCACACGCCTACGGTTTCTTTAGACAATTGCGATAGTTTAGCCATGCTTGGCTAAACGCGGGCGCCTGGGATGGAGTGAGGCGTTCGCGACGTGAGGGCGCAGCGTTTCGGCGGGCGCGGCTTCTTTGTGGCATGGGTTGATCTTTGACGCCACGGGTAGCTTTGGGAGTGAAATTTTACGGGATTTAACGTTGGGTTGGTCATCGTCTCTGGCTGGGTCCCACACCGAGCGATTTGCGCGCCACTCGACCATACGACTTTCCAGAAGTTCATTCTCTCACGGTGTTAATTTATCAACGCTGTCGCACACTGCCGCGCCCTATCCGTACGCGATGCCCTCGCTCGTGTTGCCTTGCTCCACCCCTACAGTCTCTCCACCTATGGTTGCCACGAGATCGACACCGATGGTCTCTTCTAGACGGCGCTCGACGATAGTGAGCTCACTAGCTACGATATTTGACGATGCGGCCCCCCGACATGCCGCTACGCCTCCGACGCCCCCGGCTGCTACTCAGCCGGCATCGGGTTCGCAGGCTGCCGCGTTTATGGCGACCCTACGCACTTTGCAGCGCGACCACTTCGACGTGAAAGTAGTGGCGAAGTGCGTTCAACGCAAGCTGTTCCGAACGAGAAGGAGCAGCGATTTACGGGAGTGGAATAACTCCACGTTGGGGCGCTCTTCCTCAGACTGGTCTCCGCATTATCGGAAGTATTCGTCACCGAGGATGCCGCGTTTGCCCCGCTTTTCGCTCTGCACAATGCCACCGCCGCCGTCCGTGTGGAGGCGAACCGGTTGCTCTATTCCACTCTCGAGCTCCTCGTGGACCCCAACTCCCCCGCGACTGACTGGATGGATGCCTCGAACACCGCTTCCCCGCTGGATGGGAAGCGGGCGCTGTTGGAATTTGCACGTCGGCTGCTACATTGTGACAATCCTTTTCAGGGCACATCGAATTTGCTGACTGTCCGCGTGGTGGCGGACAAGGACCCGCATGACGTTATTTCCCATTTCAACGCCGCCCTCGCCGCGGCATGCCAGAGATCTACCCTGAACGAGAGCGACGTCAAGGCCCTTTTCAACAAAGCCTTGGACCAGCGACTTTCTACCAGCCGGTGGTGTCTCGACTACTCCTTCACGATCAACGCCAGAACACCGACCTCCTCACGATGCAGCAATCTATGGGTGCGTGCGTGCTTCTCCGCCCACGAGAGGGCGAAGCCACCTGCCTTATCTGCTGCCTACACCGGCACGCTCTTCGGCGACCCCTCTGACGCATGTCACTTCACCCCCGACGTCGGTGACCCCTTGACGGGCCTGCGGGGCATGATGCTAGAGAGTTCTGAAGAGTCAAATTACGGTTCTCACCACCAAGACCACCGACGGGAGCCGGGGATTCAAACCCGTTTCAGTCCTATCTCAAGGACCGATGTTGCTATATTTTTTTAATCGTCCATTTGGTGTTTTTGGCGCCTAGTCACTGAATGGTAGTCTCATTAGGATCCAAACTAAGTATCCTTAATCGCCATTTGCCTTATATCTTGATGATGTGTCTACATCCAAACGTTTTTTTGACGATGAGCCCACCAAAATTTGAATTTCGAAACTTGCAACACATTCGAAACCACCTCATATCTTTCGATTTTTTTATCCAATTGAAAACAGGGTCAATTGAGCGGCCCAAGCATCCAAAATTTATCCTAACATCATACCCAATCATGCTTACCTAATTATACGTGATGGCAGTCTCACATTGGGCATATATATGCATTCCAATCCACCTTACAACACCTGTAAAAAACATTTATGATCCAAGGATTTACAATGTTTTTTACCGCCTAATAGACACAAAGTGAGCATAAACATTGAAATTGACACTCATTCCTAAGATCGTCACTGTTGACACTTTGGTATGTCAATGTATATATATATATATATATATATCAATTTAAATTTTGAGAGCTTAACACTTAAAGGCGAATTAAAGTACTGAATAGCTGATTAACTTTTAGCAGTGCGTAAAGGTGCACCAAAACAACTATAACTCGCGGTTTACTTTGCCGAGTGCATTTTTTTCTATTTAAACGTTGGAGAGTATCAACAACGCTTCCACATATATCCGATACATACATCATATCTCCAACAAATGTGTGTGCATGCTGCATGTTAAAATGTGCAGTGACCAGAGAAGTTCCAGAGCTTCTGGGGCATGTTATCGGCGACATTTCGTGATTTGAGGTGCGTGCGACCTTGGAATGGGTCGGGTGTGTGTGTCTAGATGCTAGGGATGTGCCATGGGTCGCACACAAGTGCCGCAAGTGGGCATGGCGCGTGGCCGACCATATGCCACCATAAAATGAACAGTGACCAGTGAGAGACAATTGGAGATTCTGGAGCATGTTCTCGGCGACAGTTCGTGATCTGAGGTGCGTGAGACCTTGGAATGGGTCGGGGGATGTGTCTAGATGATATGGATATGCCATGGGTCGCACACAAGTGCCGCAAGTGAGAGTAATGTAAAAAACGTGATGGTTATGCAAAAAAGCTGATTAAATACTGAATAAACCAATTCGCCTTTTAAGTGTTAACATGCCCATACTTCATAGTTTCCTGCACAGAATTCATATGCGCAGTCGAACGTCGAGAATATTTCCACATGCCAATTTTCATGAAATCCGAATTTCGTGAGAGGGATGTCGTTATGTGAGGTCAATATACGGACGAATTGAAAGTTACGAGAGATTGTACACCAATAGGTCATAATGTTGTCGAATACCGCCACTAGAAGCATGGGGGTGGCCCATGCCAAGTGCTAGCGACGCTAGCACACTCCGGTCCTTGTGATAGGACCGGTCGAATTAATTAAAATTCAGCGAAAATACCGCCCACCTCTTCACACATACTAATGCAATATCTACATCGAATAAACCACCCAACCAAGGGTCAAAATGATTGTTGGGACACCCGATAATGATACAGTAATCACCCACCTTTAAGAAAACCGTAAATTCCAGGTCAGCCAGCTTTTCTCATCAACCGGAATTTCCCCCGCCAGCGCGTCCTATGGAATCTGTTAAGAATAGTGACCGCGATCTCTTAAGCCAGCCAGCACATTCCATAGCCATCCACGTGCCATCCGTACATAGCCAGCCACATTTCTTAAAATTTTCAAAACCTAGAAAATGGACCCTGAGATTTATTCCGGGTGAAAGTATAATACTGTAGTTACGTATGAACTTAATCATCATATCGTACTGTGCCTTGATTTTTGCAGATTTTTATTAAAAAATCTAATAAAAATAGCATCTGCCTATACCATTTTGGTAAAATTTCCAGCCTAGATTTCTTAATATATGAAATGTATGAAATGCCCCTTAAGATAGGCAGCCAGCACCATATTTCTTATTTCAGGGTGATTCCATAAAGAAAAAAGTCCAGCCAGCTTTTCTCATCAACTTGGGTACCCCCAAAGGCTGGCTGGTTCCTTAACGTCGGAGTTCCGGGTGTAACGGGTGAGTGATTACTGTAATAGTATCAGGTTCGGGCCACCCCGAACTCCGATCTGCTGATGTCATAATAGTTTTCGGGACTGTCGTGATGGATGTCGTGGAAAATTTTCTAAGTGCTGTCTATAAATCAAGATGTATCTTACACGTGGATGCAATTGTCCTATTTTTGTAGATCCAATTTTAAAATGTTCTAATTTAAACGTAGATGCATTCACCTCTGAATCGAATCTAATGTTCGATTTCACGATTCCAACGATGTCTTTCGACACAAGCATTGCAGCGTGTGCTTACGTCAGTCCTGGATCGTTTCTCGTCCACAATTCGAATTGCCGATTTAGATGTCCAAAATATCGCGTGGAGTCATTTACGGACATCATTGGTCGGAATCACTGACTGAATGGCTGGAATCGCTGACTGTAAATTAATTTCAGCGGGGTACCGTACAGTATTATCGTAACAGCTTATGCCATACATGTCAAATAGTCTACCAACGTAGAAGTTATGGCAGTTTCCGCGCCCGCACTGATGCTATACTCCTCAAACCGAATTCGTCATTTAGGTGTTAACGCGTTTTTTAAGGTGTGAAGGTGTGTCGGTGCTCAGGCGGATCTGCATGGCGAATTTGGCATGGTCGAAAATGGTTTGCAAGGATCTCTCGTCGCGGGGACCTGGTCACAACATACTCACTCAGCGGTACTGTGGTTACCCTATTGATTTTACCCATAATTAATTATTCACCGAATTTATCGAAATCCGAAAACAATTCATGGAAAATAAATATCTCTGACCCCAAACAAGTGACAAACGAGTAAATAGTCTCTTAATTAATTATTTCGAGATCCTGTGTTTGTGCAATAGGGACAAGAAATAGTTGGGAAATATATATAAGGCGGTGGGCACACATGTGTCACAAGACAAATAAATAGCGGGGTAATGATTGGTCCAGGCCGATATACAGTGTGCATACGATAGACGGATAATGTCTCATAATAAGACATGCGATAGGAGGCCACGTTGTGTTCTCTCGCAATCGGTTCACGCACGGCGCACTTGGCAGCACCATTCTTTCAAACTCACACTCGAAACTGTTGTGTGATCTGTTTCTGAGAAACAACAATCATGAGTGCCACAGAGCACGAATGTTTGATCTGCAAAATCCGCGGATTAGGATCGCCATGCCAATGTCAACCAGTCACACTGGGTGATATGGTGGCGAAGCGTCGCCGTTTGGATAAATTGCCGCAGGCATCGATTTTCTCGAGCCACCAAGTGAAGGTCGTGGAACGTTCCCACGTCAACAACGACCCGAAGGTGAATAGGCCTGTATCAGCTATCAAACCCACCGAAGACGACCCTGACCCGACGTTCCTTCCCAAGACCAAGAAGAAGTGGTCCCTTATCGCCTACGGAGCCTTATGCAAGTCGAGAGTAATATGTGAATTAAAGGGAGTCGATATGCAAGGGTATGCTATATATTATATGGTATATATGAGCGGTGTGTATCAATAGATAAATAGGTTGGTTATTAATTAAGTCTCAAGTGGAATATGTGAGGAATAAGCGACAAGAAATAGTTCGAATATTAAATAAGTATCAGCGTGCGAAGTCGTGCGATAGGCCCCTTTTCAAAAAATAATTAATTCGGCATCGCCTCAAAATACTATTGAAAATAAAGAATTATTGATGGTGTGGGGGGGGGATAAAATCAATAGTGTAACCGCAGTATCCTGAAACTGATCCAAGACGTAGAGGTGCTGTGGGCCGAAGCCCGACTGTCCACGGAACGGACCTGTGAGAGCGTCCTCTATGACCTTTGGGACCATGTGAGAAACTCCATTTGCATCTTTCCACTGAAAGGTCTCCTCCTCTGTCGAGGGTATGGACATTTGGGACATGTGATAGAACAGGTGAAAATAGGTATATGTTTGTGTGAATATAGAGAAGGAGGCGATGGACTGCAGGAGGGCGATGCGGAGAAACCGCACTGAAGGGTCCCATGCGGACAGCCTCCTGAAGGGGGGAGGAAGAAGAGGAACTGCACCCCGGAGGGAGGGCCCCCCCAGGCACAGGACGGAAGGAGTCTTCTCGGACACCAGAGGCAGGGAGGCGTGGCTTAGCTCCATACAAGTGGAAACCCACAGCCTCTGTACGACGGGCGTGGCCACAGTGTCGATGCACCAGACGAAACTCGCGGATGCCCTCAACGGAATCGAGTTCGAGCAGTCTGACCAATACGACGCGCAGATGCGCAACACGATGGAAACGGTCCGGGACGGGGGATTTTCCTTCGTCCTGACTTGCGACGGCAGCCACTGGAACGTGCTCCTCTTCGGGAGAAATGAGGACACCAGCGTCTCAGTCTACCTCTATGACCCGATGGGGGGGGAGGACACGCGCCTACTGACGGCGCTGAGACAATGGGCAGGACCGCCGGGATGGCCGCCGGTCAACATAACGGCTTCCAGCATGGGGGTCGCACACCAGCGGGACGGATACCAATGCGGCGTCTGGGTGTGCTACATGATTGACAAGTGGCAGGAATGGAATAGGTCCACCACGGGAGCGACGTGGGAGTCCTGGATCGGGCTGCATGGGCCCCCAGTGGGCAGAGAAGCGACGACCTCCAGGGGATACCGGGAAGCCATGAGAGGCCCAATCATAGCGCGCATAGGAGAATTGGAACAGCGGGAACGCCACCACGTGTTCCACGGGGAGGGAGAGACTCATGACCCAATCTCCTTCGAGGAGGGGGATGACGAAATCCAAGAAGAGGCCGAGGCAGGGCCAATGCAAGTCGGGAAGAGCCCGACCAGGCAGACCCAGACAGACACGGTGCTAAAGATCCCCGGGCACGCCCAGGAACTCCCGAAGGTCGGTGAGAAAAGGACCAGGCAGACCCTACGAAGCCCCCAGGCCACGGTGGAGAGGGAGGAGATCAGACCCAGGCCGAACCCGCCTGCACAGGCGCTCCAGGGGGAAACAAGCCCCCGCCCGATCGCAAAGGTTAGCCTGGACGACGGCAGAGGCACGAAGTGGAAAGGGACCAAGGCGCAAATCATGATGCTGAGGACATGGGTCCTCGCTCAAGTAGCCAAAGGGGATGTCAGGACGGGGGAGCTGTTCCAGCATGCAGCCAAAATCGGATTCTCAAGAGATGCGGTTAGGCTGATGACCACGCACCTCATAAGCAGCGAACAGGTCGTATGGGCAACGCACCCCCCTGTCAACGACTACCGGAGCAGAAACAAGTGGTGGAGGATCGACACCATGGAGCTCTCGGTAGGCACTGGCCCGACGGCTGCCAATGATCCGGAAGTGCTCGAAGAAACGGAGGAGGAACCCCAGGCCGTTGAGGCGTCCGAGAGCACCACAATCCTAGCGGTTAGGACGCACTGGGGAAGCAGGGAATACCTGCTCGGGCCAATTCGCCCGCAAGGGGAGGCATGGGTCGAAGAGGACACCCTGCTGACAGGAGGAATTGCGGGAATGAACCCGAGCCAGGCCGAACGAGAGACCGACATGTTCCACAACAAGGAGCGGGAAGAACAGCAGGCTCGGAGCCCCACAGAAAGAGAACCACTGTCAGGGACTCCCACGAGGCATGCCCACTACTGGCCGGGGGTCACCAAGCTCAACATAGACACTGAACCCTTTAACCCAGACTGGGACGCAGCACCCTCGGGCAAGTGCACGCTCACGACAGAGACAGGCAGGCACCACGTGTTCGCACACGACGAGCGGGGCAAGATGGTAGGCGCCCTCAAAGAGGAGGTACTCGATAGGCTCTACGACAGATATGTGGCCGCGACGGGCACGAACAGCGCAGATCAGACCCATACAAGGGCGGGGGAAGAGCGACGGCGGTCCTTCGAGGAGCGGGAGCCACAGCTGGGCACAGTCCACGGATTCGCCACAGAAGTGGTCCTCCTGCTCAAAAGATATTCCTGCGAGGAGGAGGAGGAAGTCAAGAAAACTGCACTGCAGAATCACTGGACGCTCCCTCCGGAAATTATGCAAGCGCTCCAGGAGGCCTTCGGGATCCAGGCGGAGGTATTCGCGTCGCCGCTCAACGTACACAGCCACACGGCGACATACTGCTCCAAGTTCGACAGGGACAAGATTTTTGGATCCAAAGGGTCTGCATGGGACACCCACTGGGGAGAGCTGGGCGCCTTCGAGTTCAATCCGGAGTACACAGCGGCAGACCTGGACAAAGCGCTTCAGGAGGCCCTGATGTCCACCATGGCGAAAACCCCGGTACTGGGGGTAGGAATTTACCCGGCCTGGACGAGAACACCAGCCAAGGCATACTGCAGGAGATATGGAGATACTAGGATACATGAATTTGGGGTGATCCCAAGAAAAAGCTTTACGTTCCTTCCCCCAGACCACTGGGGAGGCACCACAGTATCAGGTGTCACGAAGAAGGACTACAGCAACTGGGGAGTTAGGATCCTAGTTGTTGCCAACGCAGAGGGATGGCAAAAATTCTGCCCGGACCCAAAGGGGGCAGCGGAACTAGTCGGGAAGGCCCTGCAGCGCAGCACGTACTGCACGGTCCGTAAGTACCACATGATTCGAAACCTCAGGCCGGCCAACCCGAGGGTCCACACCTCGGAGGCAGTGTCAGACATGGCGGCGGTTAAAAATGCGATGGAGAACGCTAGTCAACACGACATGATCTTCGACCCTCACCCGATGAAAAAATGGGAAATACCGAGCATGTCGCGCAGACAGGGATGGGGGAACGAAGGGGGTGAGGTCCCCAAGGAAGACCGCACCCCGGAGGCAGCGAGGGCCATGAGACAAACATGGCGCGACAGAGGACTCACCGAGGTCACGATCACGGAGTACCATGCGGCGAACACGGCATGGCCTTTGGACAAGATCAAAGAGGACTCGAGGGCCAGATGGCTAAAGGCAATGGAGCGCACTCCCATGCTCTTCAGCAGACAAGACAGGGACAGGGGACACACGGAAGTAAGGGAGCGGTTCCCCACGTGTCCCATTAAGCACAAAACCAGACTTTCCAGAACCCTAGAGAAAATCAACAAAGCCTGGGATGCAACCTCGTTCCTCTATACGGATGGGTCGCGACTGGACCCAGAGGAAAAAAGGGGGTTACATAGAGTGGGGGCGGCCTACTGGGACCCCAGAGGGGATGAAAACCCCAGAACCTGGAGGGGCACGTGGTCGACGGGTGGACACCTCACCATCAACAGAGCGGAACTCCTGGCGATCCACGCGGCACTCAGGGCCAGGGAACGCACAACACCAGGCGAGATAGCAATCTGCACGGACAGCCTCTGCAGTATGTACCAAATCCTCAACATGTTGTCCAGACCCCACACGATGGAGTGCCATAGACACAGGGATTTGCTTGAGGATATACTCTCCCTGGTCGAACAGCATAACAGCCAGGGAACGAAGGTCTCACTCAGGAAAGTCAAAAGCCACACGGGGGTGAAGGGCAACGACAAGGCAGATGAGGCGGCCAAACAGGCAGCAGAAAACCTGGAGGGAACCACCCAAATTGAACCATGGGACAACAGGACCATGTACACGCTCACGGCCAATGCCCGAGATGGTGAATCGATGAGGCCCCTGCAAGGGGAGGGGGCAGTGGAAAGGTATGTGGCAGAAAGGATTGCACTAAAAGCGACACAGCACAGGTCAGTGAGAAAATGGCTACAACCCCCGAGCAGCCCGTGGGAAGAATGGGGAACACCCGGCAGGGGAAATCGGGAGGGAGCTCTCTCAGTAGAGGGCTCTATAACGGAGAACCCCACGACCGGCACCCCCGGGCCGGCCCAAGGCCCCGACCGGGGCCAACAGGACGTGGAAATGGAGACACCAGGGGAGAATCTCCAGGAACTGATGCTCCTGGAGGAATTGCAGCACGCTCCCTGGAGCCAGGGCGACCCGCCGATGCGACGGAAGCCGGGCGACCAGGAGCAGGTACACCCGCGGGATCAAGTGACCACTCAGAACGAGTGGGACCTAATCTGGGAATTCGATGAGACGCGGGGGCCGCCTCTAGACATGGACGAGAAGGGGGCCATGAACTCGCCAGACAGGGAGATGATGCAAGCGATAGACGAGGCAGAATGTGCGGACCCAATTGACGGTCTGTGCCGCTCGATGATGGAGATGGACCTGGGAGAGTCGAAACTCCAAAACCTAACGGACGTCCCACAACAAGCGATAGACGCCTACCAGGAGGCGGCCCCAGCAAGAAGAAGAAAGAGGAACAGGGACCGGGAGGCTATGCACCGGGGAAACGGAGACAGGGCCGCCACAAGCCACGCAGACGCTGCCGCGGTCGAGACACACATGGGAAGATGAGTGGAGGAGCCCCCACGGGAAATTCTCCAGGACAAGTCGATACCAGGAATATCCAATCACTTCTGGAAGGTTACTCCACCGACATTCAGGTCCCTGATCCTAAGATGCCGGTTTGGGGTCCTCATGACGGCTGCCAGAAAGCACCTCATATGGCCGAACAAATATCCGGACCCGGACTGTGCCCTCTGCGGGAGGAGGGACACTCCGGCACACAGGCTGGCTGGATGCAAAGACGAGACCAGCATGAACATGGCCACAGCCAGGCACAACGAAGTGGCAAGGACCCTTTACGAAGCAATCAGGAAGGGTCGAACGGGTGCCAGTCCGATCTGGATCGCGCACCACGCTGGACTCGACGGGACTAACAGATGCACCCGCCCGATACCGGACTTCGTACTCAAAAGTGGTCAGTGCCGTAGGGACGGAAGGGACCACCCGGGGGCGAAGGACCCCCCAGACGACATACCACACTTTGTGGATATTGTCATGATCAAGGGTGCAGAGGACGTCAGGGACGCCCCCCCAGGCAGGCCGGAAAACACCCGCAGGGAGGATGTGGGGGAAATCCACCTCATAGAGGTGGCCTTCACGTGGGACACGCGCTGGTATGTGTCCCTTCACGATAAGCTCAACAAGTATGAGCCCCTTATGGAGCTACTCAGATCCAAAGGCTATAAAGTGTTCTTTCACCCGATGGTTTTCGGAACCACGGGGTCGGTATATGAACACAACGCAAGGGCTCTCACGCAACACCTCGGCTTCAACAAGAAGGAAGCGGAGGCCCTCCTCAAGAAAATCAGTAGCATCGCGGTGGAATGGGCTGCCAAGATGTTGATTTCACACAGCAGGTCGGAGAAGGAGAAGGCTCTAAAAAACAGTAAGAAGCCGCCTTGATTGTGCATGTGACTAGGGGCAGGCGTAACAGCTGTGCACCTTCAAATATCACGCTTCCAGTAGGAAGAGTCACATTTTTTCTTTTTCTTTTTTCTTTTTTCTTTTTTTTTTCTTGTGAATATATATAGCTGTTTCACTGTAACAGGAACTCAGAAAGCAGTGCTGGGGAAACCGGTGATAGCAGAACTGGTAGGAAGATTACGGGAGTGAGCTTTCTAGCAAGTCGGTGTCAGACGGTGACACACGACCAGTGACACACGCAGCAAGGGGTGATACTAGGAGAAGCTGGACTTCCATACAGTGGGGGGGAATTTCAGCTTCCCCGTGACACCACCTCACCCCGAAGGTGTGAGTGGCCATGCAAGAGCAAGGAAACCCTAAGCCCTAACCCAATGTCAATGTAGTGTCCAGGCCGAGGGGGCCTTTTCCAACCCAGCTAGAAGCACATCCGTGCATGGGCGCTGCCTAGGCATTTCAGAGACATTTAAACAGGCTAGGCGGGCTAGTCCCGCTCTAAGGTCTTTTTTGGTGTTGGCGCTGGTGACGATTGAAGGGATCCACGGAGTCTCTCGGAAAGCCGGCCAATCGAAGTCCTCCTCAGTGAAGCCATGAAGGGCGGCGTCGTCATCGGGGTCCTCGGGTACCTCGTCGGGGTCAGAGCATGCCAAGTGCAGAGCCGGCTGAGCAAGCGGCGGCTCCGCAGACGGCACCACCGGCTCGCCAGCCGTGGATGCGGATGACGGGGCGAGCTGTGGTGACGGGTCGATTGCTGGGGCGACGAACGTCATGATCGCCACGTCCGCCGGGGCGTCAGCCTGGGGGGCTGGCACCACCGGAGGGTCGGCGGCAGGGCAATCCGTCGCCTGGAAGGTCGCAACGGCAGCAGCGAACGCTGGGGGCGGAGGCCGCTTCCCAGCGGGGAGCGCGGTGTCGGGCGCGCGCCCACTGCCAAATGCCTCCTTACACATGTAAGGGCAGCATCCACGGGTGTCGGGGTGTGCATCGGTCACACCCCACATGCGGAAGCACAGAATGCAGGGGTACCCGACACCCACCCAGCGCTTCACCATAGCGCCAACGGGTTCCGCCTTCCACTCACCGACGGGTACGGTGGTGTAGGCGGGCTTACGGTCAAAGGAAACGGCGTTGAGGGACGGCTTCTTCTCCCGCCCACCACCACCACCACCAGAAGGCACGGTGTAGCCGGTGTCCTTCACAGGGGTGGCGAATGCGAGCCCCTCGCGCCATACCGTGCGAATCCGCAGGCATAGCGTGGAGAAAGAGAAAGGCGCACCACCCCGGTAAATCGCGGATGACGTTGCTCAGGACCTGTGAACCACTTTGGTGAGGCCACCTCACGAAAGTGGTGCACGAAAGTGGTTTTCCACTTTTGTGAATCACCAAACCAGGTTTCGTGATTCACCAAAGGGTGCGGATCTTCACCAAAGTGATCTCGGTCGATGCGAATACTAAAGTCGCGGATCGATGGAAAGATCTCGACGAGGCGCATCTTTTTGTCCAGAAATCGAGTATTCGCATCGACCGAGTACACTTTGGTGAGCCAAAAACCCTTAATTCCACTTTCGTGAGTACCTTTCGTAGGGGGGGGCATCCCTTAGGGCTTCTAGGGTCGAAGGGGGTAGAGAACCGATTTTCACTCTCAAGAGTGCTTCGAACCGCAAGATTCACAGTTTAGAGTTTTCAATCTGGCGGTGAAAGCAGAATTTTGCCTGGGGTATAAATCTTATAATTCAACGTTACGATTTTGAAGATCTCTGGGAAGATAGCTTCCAGGTCATTATAGCACCTGGACATTATGACCAATAACCAAATGCCCTGTGGGAATCCTTTTTTTTCAGCCAATAATCTGGCCGCGATGTAGCGAATATCCAAAAGGGTTACATTCACTAAAATGCGAAAATGCGAAAATGTGCACCAATGTTCGTGCTGCGATGGCTTTGACCTGGCAGGCGAATTCGGAGATCGTGATTATAACTTTAAAACATACGAAGTGGGGGGGGTGTCGCGATGACAACGAGCATCGCATGACTGCGTCGGTTGACCATGATAATGATTAGGTTAAACACGGCCAGTGTCGGCTTTTACAGAATCGTGTCCGTTTTTGCAAAATCTGTCCGTTTTTGCAGTTCTTAACAGTGTCAACAACAAATATACACTCCGTCCAAAGACAAATTCGAGCATAACACAAAGCATTTCACACGCACACGCATTCACGCATACACGGTACAATAATATCATCGATATGTGCATAATTCAAATTATGTACTTCTATGATATGAGATACGTGTCTTTGTATGTTCCATGTTACATGCGTTCCTACCGAGAGACCTTGTATCGCTAGCATCTATGAAGCATCATTCCTCAAAGCAACCTCAAGAGCATCTCCACCATCACTAGGAGCGCTTTCTAGTGCTTCCTGCTTGCGTTCGGCGTAAGCTTTTTTTCATTGCTGGCTTAGCACTTAGTTGCACACCAGTCTTTGCGAAGAGATCTTGGCCTTTGCGCTTCTCTTTCACACACACAATCCAGCGCATGCCTTGAACACCCTCGAGCTCGTAAATGAGCTTGTCTTGTTGCTTTTTCGCCCACCACATTCGTCGAAGTGGATAGGCACGGTCAGCAAGCCACATGCCTGGCACCAAAAACGCGCAGAAATCCTTGCAGTGTTCTGCGAAGTACATGATAGCCGCGTCACTCATTCCACTTGTAGGCGGTGCACAAATGACGTTTTGACCCAATACTTTCCAGTTGTCGTGCACACGAAAGATGTTCATAGGGACCCAGCCCTTCACATTTTTTGCTTGAGTGTCACTATCCACTGAAATAAACTTGAATTCGGCCTTTCCGAAACGACTTTCTAAAACTGGTTTCAAGTTTAGATTTATCTCGGAACCCGCGGCAAACAAGTCGACAAATGTTCGGCTTTTGATCTTCTTTTCGTGCATAAAGTTCGTCGGATTAAAGCTGTCTACGAGTAAAGCCACTTGTTCTTTTGGAACAACAGTGCGCTTTACTCGTACCTCTTTATCCGCGTGAACATCATCAAATATTTTCCGTGTCCATTCTTTGTTTATTGGCTTGATGGCGGGGAGGTATTCAACTTCCACGCACTCATGAAAGGCGGATGGGCTATTCATGAAACTCGCTTCATGAGAATCACGAGTCCGTCGTTGGGATCGCTGTGACGTTTGCAAAGCCATCATCTCAGCGTCATTCAAGTTTTCGTGCTTAAACTTGCGCTTAGGCATATCGTGCGTATCGCGGTTGGAAAGTTGCAAGTTGAAAAAACACACACCACTGTTAAGAACTGCAAAAACGGACAGGAATTGCAAAAACGGACACGATTCTGTAAAAGCCGACACTGGCCGTGTTTAACCTAATCATTATGCCATGACACCATTCGGGTGTCATCGTCATCGTCATAGATTATGGGAGCGATTTTGGCCGTAGCAAATGTTTTGATCGGACTGCCACAATGTGCCACGTATTCATCCGCGTTGAATATCGGGAAACGGCAGATCCCAAATCTAAATTATATGCAATTATGTCATAAATAATTCAGAATACCCGGCGCGTTACGGGTTACAGCAGTGTGAATTGTATGAACCACTTTCGTGCACCACTTTCGAGAGGTGGCCTCACCAAAGTGGTTCACAGGTCCTGAGTGACGTACAGGGGGGTGACGTACGGAGATTGCTTGGCCGAGTTGGTGAGGATGTGCCAGAGGTCCTTCACCCGCTTGGCCTCGCTGTAGTCGGTGTTGATCCTGGCGTGCTTGTCACCAAGGGTACGGATAGCTGTAAGTTGCGGCGATGGGTCGTCGGGCTCGTTGATGATGGTCGAGCGCATCTTAACCCAAAAACGGTCGGAGTCGGAATCGGGGACCCCCTCGACCTCGTAGCGCAGGCGCTGCAGGATGCAACGGCCGTCCCCAGGGTGGGAACGAGCCGCCTCTGTGTAGAGCGCCAGAGCAGTACCACGAAGAACGATGGGGAGGACGGTGAAAATGATCTCGTTGAGCACCACGTGGTAGAAATCGTAGTCGTGCTCAAGGTCGAGTAGCTTGGAGAACTCGGGGAATGACACGGGGTACAAAACATGTCGAAATGCCGCAATCAGGGCGTTGAAGTCGGTGTCGGCAGTCTCGGTGTCGAGGGTGTAGCCGTGTTTAGGGTTATAGCCCCCAGGTCGTAAAACCGCGATGATGTCGGCGGAGCACGTGAAGGCGTAAGAAAGCTGCTCCAAATACTCTTCCTCCCTACCTTCCTCCACCGGGGTGGAGGTAAGGACTGACGGGTCGCGTTGAAGAATTCGGACGGCAGCGGAGATGGCCGCAGTGACGATGGACGTGAACGCAAAGAAGCGGTCGACACAATTCTCCTTGGGCGTGTCGGACCCGGCGTAGCACCGCCGGTGTCCACGGGTGACGGTGATGGCGTGGCACTAGCCCGCCTTGCTGAACGGAGGGCCTCAGCGAGCCCGATCTGGCGCTGTTGAGACATGTTGGGTAGAAAATAATCCAGAATGCTCAAAGTTGACGGAAACGGTGCGCGGATTCCCAGTCACAGTCGGTAGGGTAAACCACGGTTAACGGAAGCGGCAAAGGGAACGGAGACGGAAAAAATGCCGCTGGTACGGTTCGCAGTTAAATTATGCTGCGATGTTGACGGTAAAAAAAACGGTGTGACGGTTTGTAGAATCGGACGAACCGAAGCGAGCCGAACCAACCGGAATCACCACTCACGTGAAGTGGGACCCATAACCTGATAGAACAGGTGAAAATAGGTATATATTTGTGTGAATATATATATAACTATTTCACTGCAACAGGAACTCAGAAGGCAGTGGTGGTGAAACCGGTGATAACAAAGTTGATAGAAGGATTACGGGAGTGAGCTTTCTAGCAGGTGAGTGTCATACGGTGACACACGACCAGTGACACACGCAGCAAGGGGTGATACTAGGAGAAGCTGGACTTCCATACAGTGGGGGGGAATTTCAGCTTCCCCGTGAACATGCCTGAAATTTGTTTGGAGCCAGCCGTCGGGCGGTAAGGAAACAGGAAAGTTGGATTGGCTTGTCTCGAATTTTGTCCGGCCTGAGATACGATTTGAGCCAATTAAAATTCGGAACGCGGTAAGATCCATGGTAATCGACGGTAATTTAGGAAATTACCGTGGCAATTACCAATTACCGCGGTAATTACCGTGGTAATCCTTAAGTGATGGGTTGCAAAATTAGTTGGTAAGCTTAAGTATGTAGAGGCGCATAATTTTTTTAAAGAGGGTTTAAGAATATATAATGACTTATTTTTTCATATTTCGTATGACAATATCATATTCCAAATTGACTATTTTTTCAACTCTGAGATTTCGGGCAGTTGGGTGCCCACCCGAGGTGGAAACGTCTCTCCGAATCTTTCGTATGCGCGTTAAATGTGAAGTAGACAATAATTTATGAAAACCGATTCGTTTTTGTTATTCTCATTGAGAACGTTAATTTCCAAATTGACTATTTTTCAACTTTGAGATTTCGGGCACTTGGGTGAGCATTAGAGGTAGTCTAAAGGTATCGGGACGCTCTCCGAATGTTCCGAATGTGAACCGCGTCGGGGATGTATGAAATCGCTATATGTGCATATGGATTCCATACAAATATGATAATGCAAATTCTACAAAGAATCATATACATTTCTCCAACATGGAAATAACCGAGTGGGTTATGATCTCCCGAAGAGATAAAGAGGTGCAAGAATGCATATGCGCACTCGGGAAAGCGAGTGTAATAATTCATGTCATATGAAGGTACATACAAAACATTGTTGGAATCAAATCCGAGGTTATTGCTACATATCAATAATACAAACGATAAGGGGGACATCTTGTCTATATCACTTCCATATCTATACCAACGCTAACAGGCGCTGATGGGTCCGATCCGATATGAAATATTCAGCACCCTGCCGAATTAAGGGCACCTCCGTCGCTATCACCGCCTCGCATGGAATGAGGCATTTCTTGGAGGTGTCCAAAACGTATGCGTCCCGTCCCCCCTCATCCTTCCATTCAAAGTATCGACCGGAGATCACCCAGGAGCCAGGACCGTGTGTGACACCATAGTCATCCTCTTGCATTTCACAATCTACTTGCATGCTTGAGGCCAAGGCCTTGACCAAGTAGTAGGAATGTGCGGCGTCCCCTTCGACCCGCACCGCAAAAACGCTTCCCCGCCGCACCTCCAAACTCACCTCCGTCGCATACCGCTCCACCATCATGCGCACTTGTCTCGCTTCCGCTCCCGACGCCGCACGCAACTCCACCTCCCTCCAAGAGTCGACATGAGATTTCTCCAAGCACCGGGAGGAGTCCGGCACCGGGTGTGTGCATTGCGCATAGCAATGGGCGCAATAGCAAGAGCGGTCCCGAAATAGGAGGCGCCCTTCACCAACCCCCGCGCGAACGAACGCTGTGCATACGCAGCGTGCCGTCAACCGACTGATACGCTTCACCCGTCCGGTCAACCGCGCGCATTCCCCCGGGCTCCTCGTGTAGGGGACTTTCGGGTACAAGATAGAAGTGCCGCGCACGCATTGAAAGTGACCTTGCTCTTCATATAAGTAGTGGGTGCCGGACGGGAAAGTCGTGCAACACAGAACCGGTGTAAATCCCCCGCGCAATTTATGTTTGCATAGAACTCGTCCCCTCCGATATCACGGCTGTGGCCGCCGCGTGTTTCACATGTGCACCCGCCGCATCTTGTTCCCCTTTTGCGTGTGCCGTCTCAAAAAAGTTCCTTTGACAAGGGACACCCAAGTACCACTCCGCCTTACATTTCCCAACATCCGCGAAACCCGCCGCACACTTATTTTGGCACCCACTACCATCAACCCACTCGTGCAAGAACACCGGTTTCGCCAAACCCCGGCCCACAAAGTAGTCCTCGATAATCGTTTTCCGCATGTACCGAACAAAGTGGTGGTCGTGCACACGGTCATCGCTCAAAAAGTAAAGATAGTCCTTGATTATCACCGGATTTTTGGAGGTGCTCTCCACTCCATCAACCTCCAAGGATGCGTGTCGCCATAGCACACACACCAAAATGGTTGCCTGCTTTAGCACCCAATGCATACTTTGTGCCGCGCGGGGAATGGTCAACTTGTGATTCTCCGAAAAGTCAAAGACAACACAACAATGCCCCAACGGTAGATTATCCACACACTGTCGATAGTGCCGGTGTTGGTGCAGCGCCATGAAAGTATGGTAGGCATAAGGGCGAAGGAAGGGGCACGTTCCGGAACCATCAAGTTCACGAATCGCCCATGTTCCCGGGTTCCCTTCAACCGCGGTGTTGTGCACAAAACTCCCTCGGCATTCGCAGTTCTTGGACTTCCCAGGTTCGTGCCCAAGTAATAGTTGTTGTAACTTGTACACCAGTTCCCCTACTGGAGTTCTCTTGTGCACAAATTGCAACCGCTTAACCGCTTCCCTATCGTCGGTAACGTGACCGGTTGCTAGGTTTTCATAACACTTCCATTCCACAAGCCGTTGAGACGTGAGTTCCGTTGCACACAATTGCAAATTAGCAAGACCCCCGCAATCCGGACACTCCCCCTTCAGGCATTCAATCCTATGCGAGTCTCCCGGTCGGGGACAAAGCAAACTCTCGGCGAACTGGCTGGTTGACGTTCCCACCTTAACAATGTCGCAAACCTCTTCGGTCCCCTCTATGACCTTCCTTGTAGAGTCGGTGCTCCAAGGAATGCGCGGACAGCACTCCTCCTTGCATGCACAGCCAGAATGCAAGGTCTCCCTTGTCCGATTGAAGCCCTCAAGCACCATCCGAAAGTCTTCGTGGTACCTGCACGTGCAAGTTATGTTGTCCTGCCTGCGAAGACGTACCACATTCTTGGGCTTGAGACCCTCGAATGTTCGCTGCTTCATTTTAATTTCCGGGTGTCTTGCTTGGAACCGCATAAACAGAGAAACTTGTGAAGATTCCAACCATTGCTTGGAGACGAACTGATTAGGCTGCAGAAGCTTTCCAGCAGAGTCGCGCGCAAGGACGACGTCCTTTTTGCAAGGACTGACCCTCGTGTTTGAGAGCCAGTACTCGCGAACCAGATTCTGCACCTGTTCCTTGCTTTCAGAAGTGTTCCGCGTCCCACGCACCAGATCGGGTACCGAGTTCTCATCAGGTTGAAGGCCCACCGTACAACCATTACTTAAGGCCTCGCGCCCTCGTAAAGCACTCTCCACAACACGCCGGTGTACTCCTAGCAGCTCCGCAGAGGAAGTCACAGAAAATCCGTGCGTGCGAAAATTCTCCCCGCAGATCATTGCAGCAGTGGCCATGCGCATATTCACGTGAAGCTTGGAGGCGCTACGCGCTAACCAGGTGAATCCCTCCTTTACATTTTCTATCAATAGCATACCAAACCCGGCATTTGTGCCGCACAGTTCTTGAACAACATCGCGCTGAACATCCGGGGACTGCTTGGACACGAACTCGCTCAAAGTAGGTGCAATCTTTTCGGGGTGACGCGAGAAGAGATTGTCAAGAGGGCCCAACCAGTGCTGCCTATTTCCTCTATGTAAGCGATCCAAGCTTCCTTTGCCATCAGCAGCTCTACCAGTTTGCGCTTTTTCCTGATCAGCCGTTCCGCCCTCGCGTGTGCTAGTGCTCGTCCATATCTTCGTGACATGCGTAAGCATGCCCTCCAGCTCTGCGACTTCAGCGTTGCATTCTGGTGGAAGCGGCCATTTATCCTGAGGAATACATTCCGCTAAGGTTCCTATCGCAATAAGGTATGGCAAAATTTCCTCAAGCGCCTTACGCGGTGCCATGTTGCTTACTTTCAGAATATTTGAACTTCCCTAAGTTAGCTAGGGTGTGAATAACATAGCAATTATGAGCATGCCCACAGGCGACACCGGATGGTCCAACAGTTGAGCGCGTGCATTGATCATCCAACATTTAGATTAATCGACGCACGCGCACAGATGTGCATGTGCGTGTGTGGCACGATTCATCGGGGATTATAGTGAGGCAATTGTTTCGGGTGCGTCGATCTTCCGCCACCCGATCTAATCGACGCATGCGCAAAGCGTACGAACTTCATAAGTCCTCAACCGACAACAATACCCGAATCATTTGTGCGCGTGCGTCGATGATCTATTATTCTGATTAATCGACGAATGCGCACAAATGTGCATGAGCGTACGTGGCCTTATTCGTTTGGGATTCCAGTGCAAGAATTTGTTTGGGTGCGTCGATCTTTTATCACCCGATCAGATCGACGCATGCGCACATTTTATGAAAGTCCGATATCAGACATAAACACCTATTGTTTTTGGAAGTGCGTCGATCTTATGGGATCCGATATAATCGACGAACGCGCACAGTTGTTCAGGAGCGAATGGATTTTCACCCCGATCGACACACAAGAGCCCATGATCCTCACACAAAGCAGTTTAGCGGGTCCGTCGACTTCACGATGTCGATGGACCCGCTAAATGTTAACTGCTTTATGCTAAACTTATAGGCACGACATACATGTCCAAGGCTTGCAGATCTCTCTTTAAAAGTGACATGTCGAGCACTCGAAAAGAAAGTATCGCGCACCACGGGCTGAAAGCAATGGCCAAGCAAGGAAAGGCCGGACCTTGTAGCGCCTGTAAGAATCCCTGGTTAGCCACCTTGAGGTGCAAACTGTGTAGCAATTTTTATCACCACAGTTGTAACGCGCACCCGCCCTCGCTGTATCCGAACGAGTGCAAGAATTGTGGAAAGCCCGCTCGCGACAACTGCCTATTTTGCGGGTTGTATTCCACGCAAACTTGCTTCCAATGCAAGCGCGGTTTCCACATGCGTTGCGCACAAAAGCAGCCAAATAATCGAGCAGGCGCTGGCTCTTGTGGCAGAGGGAATTGCCTTGGAAAGGCTGCGTTGATGTTAGCCAAACCGAAATCTCAGCAACCTGCACGCGCGCCGGAGTTTTCGCAAAGTCAACTGCCTCCCGGAAGTAAGCGATCTTACGCTCCCCTTGTGTTCTTTTGCCTGATCACAGTTTTACGGATAAAGTTGAGTTAACCAGGTTTCTCGGGAGCAGGGAAGAAGAAGGCAGGCCCTTCTCCCGCCAGGAAGGGAGCGCATGTGCCTATCGAGGCCATAATTTGCCGTTTCTGCGAACGGCCTACTCCAGAAGGAGGCCACAGATGCCTGACGTGTGGCAAGAAATATCACAATTTCTGCCTGGTGCGTTTACTTCGCTTGCGTCTTCCCACGATTGTGTTCTTCCCCTAGTTTTGAAATATCAATCATCCCGTGTACTTTTACTGCAGTTGGAATGGAGAGGCCTGGAGGAGGTGTGCTGCTGTGGCGACCCAACGTGCATGGCTGCGCAAAAGATTGAGGTGCGCGTCTTACTATCTGTATAGTATTCCCGTAGTTTTTTGGGTTCCTGTGATTGTGTTTGTGATTAATTTGTGCGCATCTTATAACAGGCACCTTCTACCTACACACCCTACAAGAACCCGACGGGGGTGGGCTCTTCAGGGACATCCCGAACCGTGACACAGGCTGGCCCATCTGGCGAGACCGAGGCTCCGACGCCAGCTTTGGAGTCCGATACACAACCCCCGGCTTCAGCGGTTACCCCGTCTGAGATCGCGCCCCTTCCCGTCGCGGTCGACTCGCCGCACGTGGATCCAATCCCCGAAGTCTCCGCACCCCTCGCCGCCACCCCCCCTTCTGAAACCGCCCCCCCTGCCGTCGCAGAGTCGCTCTCACCTGCGAATCTGACAACTTCCGAGGTACCCGCTCCCCACGCCGACAACCTTACCGAATCGGCAACTCCTGCCGTCGAGGTTGGACCCATACCATGGTTCACAACCATGCTTGGAACGTTGAATCAAACACCCGAAAACCCCACGCCCGTCGCCGCCAGCCCCTCCGAAATCCAGCCCCCTCCCGTCGCGGACCCGTCCCTACCTGTGGATCCAACACCCGA